>CM076570.1:1118033337-1118214677 GCA_034641835.2 Pinus albicaulis | reverse complement strand
AACTGATTCACCCTCCCCCCCCCCTCTCAGTTTAACTAAGAGTTCAACATATAGGAGAATTTTTCTCCTAGATTTGTCTTCAGCTAGCAGCCAACAACCGCTTGTAGCCACTTGATAGCTCGATGTGCTACTATTCTCCACTACTTGAACCAACCATTTTGTGCTCTCGCTCATCTGTTATGATTGCATGTTTGAAGTTGGGCATTCCAATCCCGAAGGTATGACTTTTCATTATGTAATTGGGTGTTCTTGCTTTTCTTAGGCACACTTGGACATGGATTAGTGGGGGGATTTGGTGGAAAGAATGGGCTTGGACTGTACTCTTGTTTCCTTACCTCAAATTGGGGGTTAATCTTGTATCCTATGTGAAAATTCGGGAATCTTGAATCCTATTGCAACAACTGATTAAGTTTCATCTATTTGTTAAATAAACTGAACAAATTATTTACTGTGTTCTAGGTAAATATGAAACTAATACACTGCAGCCTTCACAAACAAAATAATGTGGAAGAAAAATAACGCTGGAAAGATAGATGCTACTACGCATTCCCTGCTCTGCTTCTGTGTCGATCACTTCTGTCACTTGTTGTTGCCTCTCTGTAATATCCCGAATGGAAATAAACAGCAATATAAAGCACATAAACAAAGACATACAACAACTAGATATAAATCATAAGGAAAATAGACAATATGGAGAACGCTGAGCCATTTTATTAATACTGAGAAATGGAAATGAGTACAAAGGTGATCAGAATGATTGCACCTTGGCTTGCACTAGGCAAGCGTAGAAAGACTCTCAGGAAATGACTCGGAATGGCTGCTCCCTCAAGATTGCATTTCTCTAGAGCTGCTGGTACTGCTGCTGTGCTGAACTGAATCTTTGGGGCTGCTCCCCACCTTGGAAAATTTTGAAACTTCGGGAATGGCCTCTCCTCCCAAAACCCAGAAAAGCCTAGAAAGCTTTCCGAAAATGGCTGATCCCCGAAAATGGCTCCCTTGAGGCACTACGCTATTCCTCAAGGAGGGACGCTGGTTCTGAAAGATCTGCTCCAAATAATGGCCCCTAACTCCTCCAAAATGCTAGAATAGGGAAGGGTTGTCTCCTTTTCCAATATCCTGGGCTGAATCCACCGACAAACCCTCAATCCGGAACCACCTCCTCTCAAGATTGCGTCCTCCCTCTCACTGACAACGCTGTCTCTCTGAGTGAATGCTCCAACTGTGGTAGCTGCAACTCTCTCCGCAAAACAAGGATGAAACTCCTCACTCGAGCAGGCACTTGAAGTCCCCCAGGGCTTAGGTTGGGATCTCCGAATGGAGACACCCGATGTATTGAACAGTACGTACATACTTTGCTAAACAGCAAGCGTGCTCATTGTCAAAAGACAAATCTCAAAGATGCATAATCAAAATGAATGAGAATGAGGAGACCCTCCCTCCTTTTATGCTTGGTGAGCCTTTCCCTCACCTAGGCCCCACCAATCTCTGCGCTGTCCCCTTGGGCCACGCTGTCCATATCCCTCTGCGCTGGCTTAGCCCCACGCTGCCCCTTTTTCCACGCTACCACTTGACCACTAGGCCCCACTTTGCCAAATAAACATGTCTCTTAAGTGACTTTAGGAAATACTTTTTATCCTAAGTGTGAGTTGAATGTCCTCTTCACCACATTATTTATAATTTAACTTTATAAAGGCAAAATAGTCAAAATTAATATTTCCAATTAGCTATTGCTAATTGGGAATATTACACTCTCCAGATCTAGAAAACTTCCTCCAGATCACTGCCCCTGCCCCTCATTGTCTTTGCTTCGATCTTTGGCTCTTCAACAACTGCTGCTCTCTGGAAATTGATCTGCCAAGGAAATCAAACTGCTCAAGTGTTTTTTCTATCTACCCATCGACTTCTTCTTATAATCCTCTGTTGGAGCACCAACAACCAATTTTAGATCTTAATCAAGGGCCCAAATTAATTCCGAGTCCATCTGTGTGATTTTCTAGAGAATTCTCACGTTGACTTAATTAATTTTGATTAATTAACCGGTTTTCCTATGTTTAGAATTAGGAAACATTAAAAAATAGGTTAACAATCTAATGAAGTCATCTCTAGGTGGAATTTCCAAAAATTATTTTTGCGTTATGGAGATTTCATGTATTTTAGCCTCTCCACTAAGTTTCGTGACTGGAACACATCCAATGCTACGAAAACTAACATACACCTCCCCAATTATTGGTCAATCTGAATCTACAAACTTGATCATGTAATAAATTGGTTTGGTGAATTGCAAAACATATTTAATCTGTGACCAAAAGTAACTATCAAGAATATTGCCTTTGGCTGCATTAGCACCATCTCTATCAGTGTTAATGTCATCCCATGATTAAGAGGTCACCATATTAGTTAAAGCTTGTCTCACCTTCACTAGTCGCCTAAAGGTGAGGTAATAACCTGCAAATCTTGTTTTTGCAAGTTTAAGCAACTGCAACTTGGAGTAAGTGCCATAAAAATAGTTTACCCTTGTATGCCCTGTGATATATTTAATGAGTTGCTTCCCTCTCTTGTAAAGCTTATTAATCAATCCACATTCTTTATGCTTCACAATATCATGCATCAAAACGTTCAATGTGTGCCCCAAGCCCCCAAACCAAAAGATGTGTGGATGAGGACACTCAATAATTTTTCCTGCTGCCTTACACTTTGTTGAATTATCAGTGATCACTTGAACCACATTATGAGGACCAACATCTTTGATTGATTGCAATAGGAGATCTGCAATGTTTTGGGAAGTTGCACTGATTTATGAGGACCAACATCTTTGATTGATTGCAATAGGAGATCTGCAATGTTTTGGGAAGTTGCACTGATGGAGGAGGAGTCATGACATGCAATAAACACTACACCACTAGCAGAAACACCAAGAACATTTATCAAACGTTGGTTTCTAACATTTTTCTACCCATCTAATACAATGGATACCCCATAATCCACCCACTCATTTGTAAAATGTGTCAAAGCTCTTTGAAGCTTTAATTTTTCTCTTTCTAATAACACTGTTCTAGCCTTCTCATAGTTGAGGCTCTTGTATCTTTTTGGGGCTTCATTGATGGCCTTAACCATATCATGCCAATGGGGAGAGTGAAGCACAATGAATGGTATACTGCAATCACAAAGAAACCAGGCTATCTTTCCATCCACATCATCCCTCCCAACAACATTTAGGAAATCCCCTATTGTTCTTCTACTTCCAGAGGTTGCAGAAGTACCATGAGGAGATGAGCTACCAAATCTAGAGGTTGCACTTGATTCAAAATGATTTTTTTATTTTTATTTTTATTTTTATTTAATTTTATTGTGAAGGCTCTCTATTTGGATGTATTTTCTTCTTCGTTCAACTGAAACCATAGGGAGAATTGCTATCCCCACGACACCCTTTTTGTCATCACTTTCCAACACCCCACAAAGATGCATCCTCACATGGGTATATGGTTGTCCTCCATGACAATCATGAAGGCACAAAAACTTGTAGTTTCCACCAGCTTTTCCCCCTTCAAGTTTGGTCACATAATTCCACAAGGCTGTCAGTGCAACTTTCCCCTCTAGCATTTCAATGTCCTCTTCATCCCCTTCCTTTTCAAACCCTTCCTCCTCATCATAGATTGGGTCACTCATATGGGGACCACTATCCTCTTGTTCTTCTTCTCTTCTATTCCTACTCCCCCTTGCCATCATGAAAACCAAAAGTGGAATGATACATAGAAGCCAAAAGAACACCATTTTGGAATATGAATATAGATGGAAAACCTGCAATGAAATGAGCAAGAAGAAAGAATGGGAAAGAGTAGGAGAGGGAGGAGAAAATATACAAACAACAATGGCAGAAAAATGAGGGAGTTTGGGGTTTACACTTACCTCTTTAGCTATTGTAGATGGAAGCCCTTCTTTACTCCTACAAGCTCCCCCTCCTTCAATGCTTCTAGCTCCTCCTCCTTCACTCCTCCAAGCTTTCCTCAAGACTCTCTTCTCTTTTGTCCAAGCTCTATTCTCCTATGTTCTCCAAGCTCTCCAAAAATACAAGAGTGAGGAAATGAGCTTTATCCCCATCTATTATTTCCCTAACTCAACCTAAACCCACCCCTAACTCAAGTTAAAGAAAAATAAATAAAAGAAAATTGATTTATGGGTCAGCTGCTATGGAACTGCCTGTCGAGCATCGAAACCTCTTGGGATCTGTACGGATCTGTGCCCGATCCACCGTGGATCTGAGGCGGATCTGCCATCGGATCCGGGGTTCAGAAATCCAAAACTGCAGATCAGGCACGCATGGTTTCGAATTTCCAGGAACTGTCTTTGCCATCCCGATCTGTGGTTCTGGATTTCCAAACTGCAGATACGACGACAGATCCCCCACGGATCCATATGGGATGCAGTTCTCGGTTTGGATCCTTGGGGGTAGGCGTTTTGTGCAACATTGGTGTGGAACACACACTTGGTTCATCCCCATTTTTCAGGTCTTATCATGCCTTTGAAAAAATCATACTAGCGTGCATATAGGAGACCTCACAACATATTTCTAAAGTGCACGAGAAGGAGGATGACGTTATGCAATCATGTTTATACAAGACATACCTTTGAGGTCTTCCATAGAGAGCAATCTTTAAGAGCTACTTTACAAAAGAATCATCAACATCTTCTGACTATAGATGGTTGATCTCGGTCCTTCCAGACAAGGTAACTCAGCCTCCTCTTTTCAACAATCAAATGGATGCCCTTTTTAATTACCATCAAAACTGAACTTTGTCCCACAACGATCTGCATCAAGGTCTGTTACAGAACTGATATTATTGAAAGCTACTTGTTTTTGCTTTATAGACGGATCATTAGCATATTGTATAATGATCTCATTCTTCATTCTGTCTTGATGGAGTCTTGTTAATGTATCTTTCAACAGTCCTTGTAGCCAGAACAAGTCTTCAAAGAGAACTTAGCATGTGATGCTCGAAAGTTGAAACACTTCAAATTAAAGCATCAGTCCAACGCCTTCAAACTATAGTAGACCTCATGAACAAAAGTCAACTTGGCTGGTTTTACTGATTGAGGTACTTTGGTCTGAGATATTTCGAATCTTTTGAGGTCTTTTGGCCCTTGTAACAGGCCTTGAGGCCTTCTTGCATTACTGTAACAGGCCCTGAGGTTATCAAAAGAAACTCAGCCAACACAAACTTCAAAAATTGTTCTTAAACTTTTAATGTCTTTCAATCCTTTCCTTCTAACCTGTGGTCTAATCTTTAAGGCTTCTTCCTGTCTCGGTTCAGATAGAATATTGGCCTGAGGTCTTTAGGGCTCCTTCTAGGGCTTCAACCCTCTTTCTTCAAACTTGGAAGAACAAGAAACAGGGCATGGATCTTGTTTACCCCAGTCAATCATAATGGAATTTGGATGGGAGCCTCCTAAAAAAAAATTGTTCCAGACTTCAAGACAAGTAGAGATTAGCTCTTACAGGGCAGAATAATTAGGTAGACAGAGAGGAGTTGTTTTTACACCTTTCAATGGATATGGTTACCATATGAAGATGCCAAATGACAAAAGAGACTTTGCTGAAGTCTTACCTTTTCAAAACAATTCTGAGAACTAGGAATTAGCAAAAACTTTGATACAAGTCTCCATTTAGACATTTCAACCAGGCCTATACTTGGTCCTGCAATTCAGCTGTCAGAACTCACAATCCTATGCAACATTATCCCCTTATTGACAATATTAATGTGGACAAGACTATTGAATGAGGGTGAGTAACTATCCGTATATTCTCCTTCTTGAATCAACAAGTTAGTTGAAATCTAAAAGAACTTTTATCCCAAACGAAATCAAAGTGATCGAATCAAGTGATGGTTTCACACTCTAAGGGTTACTAATCAAATCATGCTGTTAAACCACCTTTTGCAAACATTTATCACAGAAGATAATTTCGCTGGTTTTTCCACTTACTGAGGTACTTTGTACTTCTTCAGGCCACCTTTGGAGGCTCTTCGGCCTTTGATGTTCAAACTGAGGCCTTCTTCGATCTCTGCAATCCGAACTGAGGCCATTCTCGAGGCCTCTCGCCCCCTGCAACCAGCCCTGAGGCTTTCCTGCGGTCAATTCTGAACCTCTCGACCCCTTGTCATAATTTTCTAGGGCGTTGGCTCTCAGACAGAACAATATGTTTTTATAGCTCTCCTTAATAGTCAATGTCAAGGAGGATACTTGGCCTCCTGCACAAGGATGAATGTTACAGGCTCAAGACAGATTCAGTCAAGCAGACTCAGCCATGTTTTTCATGAGACTTCAAAGTCAAAACATGATCCCAAACTCCCTCTGCCTTCCATTCTGAGATAGACAAGATGTTGGATAGCCTTCTTCAAGACAAACTTTTCAAAAAATTGGCTGCTCTTGAACATTTCTCTGATACCATGTTGATTTTACATGATTTTCTTAACTGATAATTATTTCCAATGATTCTTAACCAATTCATTGTTGGGTGTGGTGCCTGATTTTCATCTTGATTCAAAGATCCTTGTTTTAGCCGGATGTATAGCCTAGGAAAACTGTACACCCCTGCAATGGGGGGGACTTGTCCCCCCCGCAGGGTCCGTGGGGGCTGATCCCCCAGCTGGGGAGTCCAGGGGCCAACAGTCCCCTGGCGGGGGATTCGGGGGCATTGCCCCCGAAGCTAAAAACAGATGTAAAATTGCCTTGTAAAAGTATAGTAATTTCTAGTCAATCTGAGCCATTCATTAGGCGGATGATCTGATGGTAGAAGTTATGTTTAGTTTAGGGTTTTTTGTCCTAGAAGGCAACCCCTCGCTTTGTATGAGGGTATTGTATTGCAGTTGTGTATTGTATGTGTATTCTCAGAGCGAGAAACAGATAGGGAGACTGTGAGAGAGAACATAGGATATTACAATGGATTTGCTGTAGGTTGTGTCTCTTCATTTTGCTGGATAATAGAAAGGAAGGACTGACTGTTCGGGGTAGACGTAGCCCAAACTGGGTGAACCACATATATCTGTGTCTCTTTGGTTTTATGTGTTTTGTGTGCTTGTGTTTTCCGCATATTTTATGTGTTGCATTGCTCTGTAATATATAATTTTCTAACAACTGGTATCAGAGCCGAAGGTCTATTTGGCTAATAAATTTGTAGGAAAGAAGGGTTCCTGGTTCGAATGGGAGCAATGGCGGAAGATGGTAAGTTTAGGGTCAAGAAATTTAACAGCCAAAACTTCCCGCTGTGGAAGATGCAGATGGAAGATTATTTGTATCAGAAAGATCTGTACCTACCATTGAGCGGAAAAACAAAGAAGCTGATGGCTATGACAGACGAAAAATGGGAGATTCTCGATAGAAAGGCACTCAGAACAGTACGGTTGTGCCTCGCGGCATCGGTAGCCTTCAATATTTCGAAGGAAACAACAACAGAGGGTTTGATTAAGGCATTGGCGAAACTATATGAAAAACCCTCGGCCTCGAACAAGGTATTTCTCATGAAACGTTTATTTAATATGAAGATGTCGGAAGGTGGATCTGTTGCAGAGCATTTAAATGATTTTAATACAGCTACCAGTCAATTAAGTTCTGTAGGGGTAAACATTGATGATGAAGTTAGGGCTTTTTTATTTCTATGCTCATTGCCAGAAAGTTGGAACGGTTTAGTTATGGCCAATAGTAACTCTGTCTCTGGATCTAGTACGTTAAAGTTTGATGATGTTGTCGGTGCTATCCTTAGCGAGGAAATGCGACGGAAAAGCTCCGGTGAGACATCGGGTAATGCTTTGAGTGCAAAGTCTAGGGGAAGAAGAATGGAAAGAGGAAAGAGCTCGGGATATCGCAGTAAATCAAGGAAAGGCAGATCCAAGTCCAGATCGGGGATAGTGTGCTGGAATTGCGGAAAGAAAGGACACCTAAAGAAAGACTGTAGATCTCAGAAGGGAAAAGAAGGAGACACACAGCAAGAAAACAATCATGAAGCAAATGTGACAAGTGATGTGTTACAAGATGCTTTGATTCTTTCTTTCGAAAATGTTACTGATTCTTGGGTTGTAGATTCAGGGGCTTCATTCCATGCCACACCCGATAAGAAATATTTTCATGACTATGTTCAAGGAGATTTTGGACAAGTTCGTTTGGGTGATGATAAACCCTGTAAAATTGTTGGAATGGGTAAAGTTATTGTAAAACAATAGAATGGAAACCAATGGCTACTAAAGGAGGTAAGGCATGTTCCAGATCTGAAGAAAAATCTGATTTCAACAGGGCAGTTAGGCAGTGAAGGTTGTGTGACAACTTTCACAAATAAAACTTGGAAGGTCACCAAAGGAGCCTTGGTAATAGCAAAAGGTGAAAAGGTTGGTACATTGTATTTATGTAATGGTATTTCTAACTTTGTTATTGTTTTAACTTCCAAAGGAGCAGATGCAGCATTATGGCATCATAGGCTCGGACACATGAGTGAGAACGAAATGAAGATTCTTCACTCGAGAAATCCGTTGCCGGGTTTGAAGAATGTTGATTTGGATTTCTGTGAGAATTGTATTTATGGAAAACAGAAGAGAGTCAGATTTCTCAAAGTTGGGAAAGAAAAGAAGAGCGAAAAATTAGAGCTTGTGCATACAGATGTATGGGGACTTGCTCAGGTATCATCTCTCGGTGGCTCTCATTATTATGTTACTTTTATTGATGATGCAACTAGAAAAACTTGGATTTATTGTATTCAGAATAAATCTGATGTATTTGATACTTTCAAGAAATAGAAAGCTTTGGTTGAGATTGAGACAGGAAAGAAGTTGAAGTGTCTTAGATCAAACAATGGAGGTGAATATTGCAGCAAAGAGTTTGATAGGTACTGTTCAGAGCATGGAATTCGCAGAGAGAAGACAGTTCCAAGAACACCACAAGAAAATGGTGTGTCAGAAAGGATGAACAGAATAATCATGGAGCGTGCAAGGTGCATGAGATTGCATGCAGGATTGCCTTTACAATTTTGGGCAGATGCTGTAGATACTGTTGTTTATCTAATAAACAGAGGGCCTTCAAGTTCTTTGGATGGTGGTATTCCAGAGGAAGCATGGACAGGTAAAAAGGTAAACTACTCTTTTTTAAAGCCTTTTGGTTGTGAGGCCTTTGTCCATATTAATAAAGAAAATAGAACAAAGCTTGAGGCAAAATCAAAGAAATGTACTTTTATTGGATATGGTGTTAATGATTTTGGTTATCGCTTATATGATTATGAAAATCACAAAATCATTAGGAGCAGAGATGTAATATTCAATGAAAAGGTATTGTATAGGAATCAGCTGCAGGAAAAGAAACAGTAAAAGGAAAATAAAGAATACACAGTTCTTGATGAGATCACAGAAAAAGTAAAGGTGTCTGAAAATAATAATAATCAACAGCCACAACAACAGCAACCACCACAACAACAACAGGCACCTCAAACTCCTGAAAGTGGTGTTAGAAGATCTACTAGGATAAGTAGACCCCCTGAACGATACTCTCCATCATTATATTATTTATTGTTGATTGATTTTGGTGAACTTGAATGTTCTGAAGAAGCAATGTAGGTTGAAGCAGGAAGAAGTGGGAGCTAGCCATGGAAGAAGAGATGGACTCCTTAATGCATAACCAGACTTGGACTTAGTCAGGTTGTTTGCAGGTAAAACAACATTGCAAAATAAATGGGTTTACAGGCTGAAGGAAGAAGATGGAGGAAAACAGAGGTACAAAGCTAGACTTTTGGTGAAGGGGTTTGCACAGAAGAAAGGTATTGATTTTGATGAAATATTTCTCCAGTTGTTAAGATGACTTCAATCAGAACTATTTTAAGTCTTGTAGCAGCGAAAGATTTACATCTTGAACAGTTAGATGTAAAGACATCATTTCTCCATGGAGATTTGGAGAAAGAGATCTATATGTAGCAACCAGAAGGATATGAGGTAAAAGGGAAGGAAAAATTAGTGTGCAGGCTAAAGAAGAGCTTGTATGGCTTAAAACAGGCTCCAAGGCAGTGGTATCTAAAATTTGACAGGTTTATGTCTGAACAAGGTTATACTAGATGTCACTCCGATCATTGTGTTTATATGAAAAAGCAAAATGATGGCAGCTATATTATATTGTTATTGTATGTAGATGACATGCTTGTTGCAGGGTCTAACATGTAAGAAATAAATGTGCTCAAAAGAAAATTGGCAAATTCATTTGCAATGAAGGATTTGAGAGCTACAAAACAAATCCTTGGTATGAGAATAAGTAGAAACAAGAAAAATCGCAAATTAACACTGTCTCAGAATGAGTATATACAAAAGGTGTTGAAAAGATTTAATATGCAGAATGCAAAACCAGTTAGTACACTTTTTGTTAGCCATTTCAAACTTAGTAAGGAGATGTGCCCCAAGACCCAAGAAGAAATGGACTATATTTCTAAAGTTCCATACACATCAATAGTTGAAAGCTTAATGTATGCAATGGTCTGCACAAGCGAATTGTGCACATACGTTAGGGTTTTTGCCAGTCACATTGTAATATTCCTAATTAGCACCGCTAATTGGAATATTTCATTTTTGTATAGTTTTGCCGCCTATAGTTAAATTAATAAATAAAGTGAGAAAGAGGGGGTCAACTCACTTTAATAAAATAAAGTGCTTCCTAGTAGATGAACGTTGTAACTTAAGGGGAAAGCCTTGGGGGTCCACACGTTACATGAGAGAGGCCTCACGTAGGCTCCAAAGGCAACTGCGCAGGCATAGGAGGAGCTCAAGGACGCAGTTAGGGTTTTGAGGGAGCTAGCACTATAAAAGGTGGGGGTTTCACTCCATTTGGCATTATTGATATGTTGATGATATTGTGAGCTAGACCTCTGTATACTTGAGCACGTCGGTTGTTTAGTCGGTCTGCAGCACTGTTTACTGCGAACTGAGTGTCTCCGGTCAGAGATCTCGCCCTTGGCCCCGGGGGACTTCGAGTGCCTGCTCGGGCAAGGTATTCCTTCAGTTTCAGCAGTTGATTTGCAGGAGATTTTTGGTGGACGTTTTGGAAGGCCCGATCTCATCTAGTATTCTGTGATCCGGGAGAGGAGGGCCTTGAGTTCGGGGAGAAGAACCCCAACGATTGAGTGTTTGGTGCAGTAACAGTGAGGGAGTCCTCAGCGTATTTTCAGCTTGGAGGGATTGACCATTCAGTTGGAGAGTTTTGCAGAGGGATTTGTGGCTTTCAGCATTTCCTTGAGCCTCGCGGCGTAGCAGGAGAAGCCGGCGTTTTCCCTTGAGAGGGGTTCGATGGTGGTTTTAATTGGTGCATTTGCTTCTGGTTTACGGGTTTGTCCAGGACGGTGAATACAGGCGACCTTCCAATTTTGGCTCATTAGGTGGGGATCAACCCTTAGTTCCAGTACATTGCGGCGACGACTTTACGAGTAGTTTCACTCCGGTAAATTTGGAGCGCGGTCTCTATTATAGCAATTTCCCTGTTACGAGAGGGTTCTTCACTTGCCTTGTGCAAGGATAGGTGCACTTATTCTGATTATCTCTTGTACCCATATATGTATTCTCGGATTAATAAAATGGCTTAGCGTTCTGGTATTTTATGTGTACTTGCTTCATATTCTGGTTCCGGCATTTTTTCTATATAGTTGCATGTTTGTATTTCTGTGTATTACTGTCTATTTCTCGTTGGGGATATTACAGTGGTATCAGAGCATAGTTCTGGCTCAGCCTGTGGAGCTAGCAGTCTATGACGCCCGGGGATAAACCCCACATTGGTCAGAGGAGATACAGAGACGTTGAGAGTAGGTGGGAGAACCCCTTCAGAGAGGGGGAGCCTGTGACGGATTCCGATCAGGAGCCGCCTGAGACAGATTCAGAGCAGGAGCAGCCTGTGAGGGACGCAGAGCAGCAGGGCCCTATGGCAGACGAGGAGGGTTCGAGGAGATGGGTGACACTCCTCCAACACATGCAAGAGATGACACAAAGACTCACGGCATTAGAGGTCAGGCAGAGGGAACCCCCCAGGGTTTTTCAGATCGGTGAGGAGTCGGGTATGTCCCACGACGTGCCGGTGCATGATGTTATTCCCATCATGGCATCGCATGCACCCACGAGATCTATTATGCCCACATTCTTAGCAGAGGACGCAGGGGCAAGAGTACAGAGGGGAGCACAGAGGGATATTCCAGCACCCACGCGATCCACCATGCCTACCTTCCTAGCAGAGGACGCAGGGGCAGCAGCACAGCGAGAGCTGGAGCCGGGTCAGATGGGTGACTTTTTTGCAGAGTACCAGGCGTACGGGCCGACGTTCCGAGATTCTATCACATTCAGAGACTTTGTCCAGGTCCAGCATGACATTAGACCCCATGATCATCACAGAGGGCACAGGCACCATCGTGATGACCACCGCACAGCTAGCAGATTTCATTTGCCCACGTTTGATGGCTCATCAAACAGTTCGGCAAAGTCTTGGGTGGAGAAGTTGGACATCTATTTCCAGCTTAACCAGATGTCGCAGTCAGAGGCCATTAAGGTGGCAACATTACATCTGGACGGTGAGGCCCAGGACTGGTGGTTTCATGGGATGATGACACTCGGACATTCTGCAGTGACGACATATGCCGAGTTTACCCGGAGGGTGATAGAGCGCTTTGACAGGAGGGATCCGGAGCAGCACTTTGTTGAGCTGACAAAGCTCAAACAGACTGGGAGTGCAGAGACATACATTTCAGACTTCTTGAGGGTTTCAGTGATGGTACCTGATTTATCTGCGGCTCGGATGGTTTACATGTTTGTGGAGGGGTTGTCAGAGCCACTTCGTGGCCTAGTCCGGTCGACCAGAGTAGCTACCCTTCAGGATGCCATCAGCAGGACTCGGGACTTACAGGATGTCTTACCCAGGACTCGGACACCTTATCCCCAGAGACAGGCCTTCCAGCCTAAGGGGAAGGACACGAGGGTTCCGCCTCCCAAGGCGAATCTTGGACGAGGGCAGTTTGATGACGAGGCTAGGAGAGAGCTGAGGAGGAAGCGGTTGTGCTTCACTTGCCAGGAGCCATGGGCACCGGGACATAGGTGTGCTGCAGGGAAAGCACATTTCATTGAGGTCTTCTCCGAGAGCAGTGGGGAAGAGGATGAGGGGGATGACGTGGAGGCAGGAGATTGTTATGCAGCGCAGGGTACCTTACCACCTCCACCACCCGCAGCAGGTGGGGCATCATTTGCACCTACTGGAGGAGCTCTAGCCGCATTGCGGGGAGTTCCCAAGTACTTGACGCTGCGCGTACGGGGGACAGTACGCGGACAGCGGGTCTCGGTCTTGGTTGATAGTGGGGCCACCCACAACTTTATTGATGCACAGATGGTTGAGCGGAGAGGCATACAGACTGAGGGTTTTGATGGATTTTCCGTCTTGGTCCCAGGAGATCAGACTATGGCATGTGCTCGGTATGTCCCAGAGTTATCGGTGACGATGGGCACTTATACATTGACAGATCATTTCTTTGTGGTGGATATTCCAGACACCAACCTGATATTGGGTGTTCAGTGGCTCATTACTCTGGGGAAGGTCACGACAGATTGGAAGGCCCTAGAGATGGAGTGGGATGATCCCAAGACAGGGAGGCATGAGAAGATACAGGGACAGCACACATACCCGCCTCAGACAGTGTCGGCACATAGGATGGAGGCGACCTTCCACAAGGGAGACATAGAGTGGGCCGTAGAGTTGCGAGCTTCAGAGGCAGTGGATACAGGTCAGACAGTGCATCCTGAGCTACAGTCTATTCTCGACAGGTATGCCGCAGTATTTGGGGATATTCCACCAGGGCAGCCACCGGATCGGGGGTTTGAGCATACTATCGAGCTTGAGCAGGGGATACAGGCAGTGATCACCACACCGTATAGGCATCCCAAGGCCTATCGGGACGAGATAGAGCGTGCTATTTAGGAGTTGCTGGCCCTTGGTCACATTCGGCCGAGCACGAGTCCTTTTGCTTCCTCTGTAGTGCTGGTGAAGAAGAAGGATGGCACATTGCGAATGTGCATTGACTACAGGGCTCTGAATAAGAAGACCCTGAAGAACAGGTACCCCATTCCTAGGATCGATGAGCTGATGGATGAGTTGAGAGGAGCACGGTTCTTCTCGAAGATTGACTTGAGATCCGGGTACCATCAGATACGCGTGAGGGAACAGGACATTCCCAAGACCGCTTTCAGGTGTCACTATGGGCACTTCGAGTTTCTGGTCATGCCTTTCGGGCTAACCAATGCACCCGCTACCTTTCAGTCGTGCATGAACCACATTTTCAGGGGTCATCTGAGGAAGTTTGTGCTGGTCTTCTTCGATGACATTCTTATATACAGCAGGACTTGGGAGGAGCATCTCCAACACATTGAGACAGTTTTGCGCATCTTGGAGGAGCAGCAGTTCTATGCCAAGCTCTCCAAGTGTGAGTTCGGCTTGACGGAGATGTTGTACTTGGGGCACATTATAGGAGTGGACGGGGTGAGAGTCCATGAGGAGAAGATCAGGGCCATCAGAGATTGGCCAGAGCCGAGGAATGTGACTGAGCTTCGGGGATTTATTGGCATTTGCACATACTACAGGAAGTTCGTCAAGGGCTTCTCACAACTTGCTGCACCCCTCACAGATTTGACGAGGAAGGGGGCATTCAGTTGGTCGGACACAGCACAACGAGCTTTTGATAAGCTCAAGGAGGTGATGAGCAGCTGCCCCGTGCTTGCATTGCCGGATTTCACGCAGCCATTTGTCCTCGAGTGTGATGCATCAGGAGAGGGGATTGGTGCGGTATTGATGCAGGGTGGTCACCCTATAGCTTTTGAGAGCCGGAAGCTCCTTCCGCATGAGAGGTTGTATTCCATATACGACAAGGAGATGTTGGCCATCATGCATGCATTGGCCAAGTACCGGCAGTATTTAGTGGGCAGCAGATTCCGGGTGAGATCAGATCACAACAGCCTCAGGTACTTTCTGGAGCAGAAGCAGTTGTAGGAGAGGCAACAGAAGTGGATCAGTAAGATCCAAGCCTATGACTTTGACATAGAGTACGTCAAAGGCAAGAATAACGTGGTAGCTGATGCCCTTTCCCGTAGACCGGCCACGTTATCTCTTATGAGCTTGGATGTTGATTGGAGGGCTCGACTGTTGGTAGAGTACTCCAAGGACAGGTTTGCGTGTGAGGTGTTGGATGGGCAGGTAGCAGATGACAGGTACAGGGTGGTCGATGAGATCATCTATTACAGGGACAGGATCTTCTTGACTGAGGGATCTCAGCTCAAGAAGAAGATACTCCAGGCTTCACACAATTCTCCATTGGCGGGCCATCAGGGGTTCACCAAGACTTACAGGGCTATCAGGGAGAGGTTCTCATGGAAGGGCCTCAAGGAGGACGTACTCCAGCATGTCAGGGAGTGCGATGTTTGCCAGCGAAACAAGGGAGAGATGAGCCATCCTGCAGGGTTGTTGCAGCCTCTTCCCATTCCGAAGGGGAAATGGGAGAGCATATCGATGGACTTCATCACAGGGTTGCCCATGGTGCAGGGCAAGGACTGCATCTTTGTCGTCGTTGACCGACTAACGAAGTATGCTCATTTCTTTGCCATATCCGCACACCACACAGCAGCGCAAGTGGCTGAGCTGTTCTTCAGGGAGGTTTCAGGTTACATGGTCTACCCAAGACCATTGTCAGCGACAGGGACAGCTGCTTCATGGGCGGATTCTGGCAGGAGCTCTTCCGGCTAGTGGGGACGGAGTTGACACCGAGCACTAGTTATCACCCCCAGACGGACGGGCAAACAGAGATAGTTAACAAGTGGCTGGAGGGCTACTTGCGTAACTATGTTAGTGGGCAGCAGAGGGCATGGCTTAAGTGGCTGCATCTGGGCGAGTACTGCTACAACACGACGCATCATATGTCCATTGGTATGTCACCTTTCTATGCTTTGTATGGATATCATCCCCTATCTTTTGTGGACATGATGTTTGGTGCTAGCAGGGCTCCGAGAGCCAAGATATGGATCCAAGAGAGCCAAGATATCCTCCGAGCTCTCAAGGATAACATAGCCACAGCCCAGAATCAGCAGAAGCTGTATGCTGATAAGGGTCGAATGGAGAGACACTTTGAGGTAGGGGACTTGGTCTACCTGCGACTACAGCCATACCGACAGTCTTCGCTTAAGCAGAAGGGGGCGGAGAAGCTTAAGCCCCGCTTTTATGGGCCATACAGGGTGATACGCAGGATTGGGCAGGTTGCATATGAGTTGGAGTTGCCCCAAGGCAGCAAGATTCATAATATCTTTCATGTATCATGCCTGAAAAAGGCACTGGGTCAGCAGGTGACAGTCACAGAGGAGCTACCACCCACGGATGATGAGGGGCATCTGGTGTTACAGCCGGAGGCTATTATTGACACTAGGGAGAGGCAGCTGCGGAGCAGGAAGATCAGGGAGTTCTTGGTGAGATGGAAGAACTTGCCGGATGAGGATGCCACTTGGGAGGATGAGAGGATCTTGCAGCATCCATCACTTCAGTTGCTTGAGGACAAGCAACGTTCTGCCGGGGGAGACTGTAATATTCCTAATTAGCACTGCTAATTGGAATATTTAATTTTTGTATAGTTTTGTCGCCTTTAGTTAAATTAATAAATAAAGTGAGAAATAGGGGGTCAACTCACTTTAATAAAATAAAGTGCTTCCTAGTTGATGAACGTTGTGACTTAAAGGGGATGGCCTTGGGGGTCCACACACACATGAGGGAGGCCTCACGTAGGCTCCTAAGGTAACTGCGCAGGTCAAGGAGGAGGTCAAGGACGCAGTTAGGGTGTTTTGAGGGAGCTAGCACTATAAAAGGTGGGGGTTTCACTCCATTTGGCATTATTGATATGTTGATGATATTGTGAGCTAGATTTCTGTCTACTTGAGCACGCCGGTTGTTTAGTCGGTCTTCAGCACTGTTTAGTGCGACTGAGTGTCTCCGGTCAGAGATCTCGCCCTTGGCCCCGGGGGACTTCGAGTGCCTGCTCGGGCAAGGTATTCCTTCAGTTTCAGCAGTTGATTTGCAGGAGATTTTGGTGGACGTTTTGCAGAGGAGCTGGGTCTCATAGAGTGACTGCGCAGTCCAGGAGGGAGGACGCAGTTGGTGTTAGTGCAGCTCTGTTGTGGGGGATTTTCGTGGAGTCCTCAGCGTATTTCAGCTTGGAGGGATTGCCTATTCAGTTGGAGAGTTTTGCAGAGGGATTTGTGGCCCATTTCCAGCATTCTTCTTGGGCCTCTGCGCTGTGCTTGGGAGAGACAGCGTTTTCCTTGAGGAGGGCTTCAGTGGTGGTGCATTTGCTTCATGGTTTCTGGGTTTTGTCCGGAGCAGTGAGTACAGGCAACCTATCGATTTTTAGCTCATTCCGGTGAGGGGACCAGCCCCTAGTTCCAGTACATTGCAGCAGCAGCTTTCTACGGCAGATTTCTCCAGCAGCTAGGACGCAGTCTCTATTGTAGCCATTTCCTATTCTGAGAGGGTTCTTCACGTGCCTTGTGCAAGGATAGGTGCACTTATTCTGATTATCTCTTGTACCCATATATGTATTCTCAGATTAATAAAATGGCTTAGCGTTCTGGTATTTTATGTGTACTTGTTCTATATTCTAGTTCCGGCATTTTTCCTATATAGTTGCATGTTTGTATTTCTGTTTATTACTGTCTATTTCCCGTTAGGGATATTACATGAACAATCCAGAAAAAGAACATTGGATGGTAGTAAAATAGATTCTCAAATATTTGAGAGGTACCACAAATCAAGCATTATGCTTTGGTGGTTCAAACATTGCTCTACAGGGATATATTGATGCAGATATGGCAGATGACAGAGATAACAGGAGAAGCACTACATGATATGTATTTACTGTAGGTGGAATAGCTATCAGTTGGGTTTCAAAAATCCAAAGTGTTATTGCACTTTCAACAACAGAAGCAGAGTATGTTGCTGCTACAGATGCTAGTAAAGAAACGATTTGGTTACAAAGGTTTATGGATGAATTGGGTAAGAAGCATGATATGGGCACGTTATACAGTGATAGCCAAAGTGCCATTCATCTTGCAAAGAACTCAACATTTCATTCCAGGACTAAACACATACAGCTCAAGTACCATTTCATACAGTCAGTATTGGAAGATGGACAGTTGAAGCTGGAAAATATACACACTAGCCAGAATCCTGCAGATATGCTAACAAAAGTTGTAACCAGGGAGAAACTGGGAATATGCTCAGTTTCAATTGGTCTTCAAGGATGATGATGAAGATGAGAAACAACCAGGTCCAAAGAGGAGTCATTGTCCAGCAAATGAAGCAGTGGTGGAGTTGCTACAATCAGTCTCCAAGTGGGAGATTGTTGGGTGTGGAGCTTGATTTTCATCCTAATTCAGAGATCCTTGTTTTAGCTGGATGTATACCCAGGAAAACTATACACCCTTGCAGTGGGGAGGTCTTGTCCCCCCCGCGGGGTCTGGGGGAGCTGATCCCCCGGCTGGGGGGTCCGGGGGCCAGCGGTCACCCGACGGGGGTTTTGGGGGCAGCGCCCCTGAAGCTAAAAACATATGTAAAATTGCCTTGTAAAAGTATAGTAATTTCTAGTCAATCTGGGCCGTTTATTAGGCGGATGATCTGACGGTAGAAGTTATGTTTAGTTTAGGGTTTTTTGCCCTAGAAGGAAACCTCTCACTTTATATGAGGGTATTTTATTGTGGCCGTGTATTGTATGTGTATTCTCAGAGCGAGAAACAGATCGGGAGACCGTGAGAGAGAACAGAGGATATTACAATGCATTTGTTGTAGGTTGTGTCTCTTCATTTTGCTGGATAATAGAAAGGAAGGACTGGCTATTCAAGGTGGACGTAGTCCAAACTGGGTGAACCACGTATATCTATGTCTCTCTGGTTTTATGTGTTTTGTGTGCTTGTGTTTTTTGCATATTTTATGTGTTGCATGGCTTTGTAATATATAATTTTCTAACATTCATCATATACCATATTTTTCATTAAGTAATTATACAAGAAAATCATCAATAGTAAAACAATAATGACAATATAGACATCCAAACACAAGAGATACAATTTATCTTGGGAAAACCCCAAACCAAGGGAAAAACCCAACAACCTTTTCTTAGAGAAATTTTCCCAATTGAACAAGAGATACATTCTGATTCCTAAAGAAAGTAAAGTCAAACCGACCAGTGACCAAACCCAAGTCAAACCTGGTCAAACTGTCTTCTTATCAAGTCAATCTTTTGCGCAGTAGACTCGGCCTAGTTTGCTCTGCTAGGGCTGAATTTCGGCCTTCTTCTTCTACTAGAAAAAATCGTTCCTACTGCCCAGATAAGCCCAAAAGCTCTGCGTCAGATCTGTTCTTACTCTGCCTCAGATTCATCCTTTACTCTGCCTCAGATTCGTCCTTTTCTCTGCCTTAGATCCATCCTTTTCTCTTTGCCTCAGATGGTGGTCTGAATTACCTTTTGAGGAGGAGGTCGAAGCCTTTATATAGTCTTTTAGGAGGTTGAATGGGTGCCTCTATAAGTTGGGCCAATTTGAAAACTTGGAGGGTCGACTTGATATTTTTGGAGCTAAGTTGCATGAAACGGGGAAATGAAAACGAGTTTCGGAAACGGGAAGCGATACGAAATGCGACCTCCCCAAATTTTGGAAATGGGGAAACGTGATATATATATATATATGCTATAATTTAAATTTATTAGAATTTACGACATTTAAGAAATGTTATGTGAAATCATAAAACATACATGATATCAAAGCATAAACTATTACAAGTTACAAGACAATTACTCATGAATGATAATAGACACATAATAAAAATAGTAATATCGAAATATCCAAAACCAACCTTTATTATATATCAAAATCAGCCTTTATTATATATATGAGGCTGCAAGTACAATAAAGACTATGAGCATGTTAAGTCAAGATTTTGTTCAAGTGGTGGGTACATTTTTAGTAGGGTCATGATAGAGGAGTTTGACAACTAATGTCACTAACATCAAGGTACATAGAGGGATTGGTGCTCTTGATTAAATATGAGTTCCATACCGTAATACATGACAAAATCCGATGGAAACATTGTAATCACCCAATCCTGAAATCTTGAAAAACTGATAAGTCTGCTGGATTTTGAATGAGATATAAATTCTACTTTCTCCATATGAAATCCAATGGGGTTGGAACCACTCTCAAACATCCTGAGTCATTTCATGGTAATGTTAAAAATTTAAGTAAAAGGATCCTTCATCCTGTTACTTTAAGAATTTAACATTACCATGAATCGCATATAAATACTAGGGCCATAGGCTTGATCATTAGAAGCGAGAGTCTTTTTATAAGTTGAAAGAGCCATCTAGATGCATCCAAAAGACACTTTACCCAATATAAAAAATAATAAAACACACGAACCCCCAAAAAAAACAAAAAAATTTAAGTTAAAACGACGGAAACATGCCCGTACAGCCTGGAAATGTATTTCTGTCCGTACTGGGCACATTTCCCCCACATGAAACAGCCCAGTATGGACGGAAACGCGTTTCCAAGCCGTACGGTACGGGGAAACGCATTTCCGTTTCGTTTCATGGCAGAAACGGACCCCTAGCCCACGTTTCCTGCAACTTAGTTTTGGAGCCAAAAATTCAAAACTCCCTATTTTTAAATCCGACATGAAGAACATGTCTTGTATTTATTATTACATATGCTTGAAGGGCTAAAACATTAATTATGAAGACTGACCATAGCTACAAATTTCAACAATTGGTTACTATAACAACCCCTCTAAGGATAAATCATAAGACGATTTCAAAGGGTGCATCAATCTTACATGAAATACAAAAATCATATGCCAAACCAGTACCACAACAATCCTTGGATTGTTTGTATTAAGAATTGTGTGCTTTCATTCTTTTTGACCATGAGATTGCCATGCCTTCCGAAAACAAACCCCCCCATCACTGGAATTGTAGTTATATCAGATCTGAGAGAATGAGCTTACTTGGAATACAATCATCATCTCAAGACAATTAGTGAAGGACAATACAAGTACGAAGAGACAACTTGAATCATGCCACACTGGTTTGTTCTAAAGACAATCCTCCTTGTATTCTGCCACAGCAAACCTAGCCTCAGCAAAGGCATATATATGTTGCATCTTCAAATCTGCGGACTTCCTTATAATTAGTCACTCATTTATTGCTGGACAGATCAGTGAAGGCATCAAATCAGCAGCCCTTTAATAATATCACCTTCAGAAAAAAGATTTAAATGCTTCCAGATAGTATTCCAAAAGGTAAGTACTGAGTTCATCATCAATAAGATCCCTGCCATCAGTAAGATCCAACTCCTGATTGGTTACATGTTTGGGGCATCTTGGAATCCTTTAAATATCATAAAATTTTTTAAGGAGTGTTCAGTTTTGTTTCTTTACTTTGAATTATAGTACATCAGAACCAAAGGCTTAGGGGGATGCACAAAGAACATGTAGATTTCATCTGAGAATAAAATATGAAATAAGAATGGTGGAATCTGTTTGAGTAATGTTTTCTTTTATATATATTTGACAAATATATTTATTTTAGATGTGAATGCAATATGCGAGAGGAATATAGCTTCACTTCATTATGAAGTTGTTAGATCATATCATAGTATAGCTTTTGCAAAGTATTAATACAGTGCCAAGATACATCTTGCTTTTAACTTTTGGCTTTTTGATGTCAAGGTTGGTTAACGATATGGAGAAGTTATTGGATAGTACGGAGCATTTCGACAATAATAGCGAAATGGAAGGCATTCCATCATTGGTCTTTCAAAATATTGCTGTTGGTCCAGAGATGTTCATATCTTCTCTTTCAAGGCGTATGAATTCAGATCTTCAAAACCAAACGCTTTTTACTATGAAGGCCTAATACTTCATGAGATTTTTAACTTTAAAGTTGATGCAATAATGATCTTGGGTCCTCTTTGATGTGTATGTTATTTAAATAATTAAGACTTCGTTTTGAAAATGCATGTTTTAAATTTGTTGCAATGATGATCTTGGGTTCTAAGTTACTAGTCCTTGATTCTTTGAGATGAGTTCATCTTTCTTGACTCTCTAGTTATGTAATCCATGAAGGGCTTGTGATAGGATTACTTCCTATCCTTCCAAATCAGCATCGTGATGGCAGGTTTGTCTTGAATAGGTTAGATTCTATAATGAGCTTGCTGAGTTGTAAAGAATGTTGTTTGTAAGTAATTGACAATCTTTGTCTATAATTGATAACTCTTCAACCAACCATCCTCCTATTTGTTTTTTTCGTTCCATGTAATAAAATACCCCACCCTCCAGCCTATAGGCAAGGGTAAAATAATTTACAAGGCTTGGTCATTCAACAAAGCTCAAAGCCATTACAACAATACTCAATATGAGCTCATCATATCACTTGCAGGAATTGAACCTGAGTGGGTAGGGTAACGATCATTCCTCCCAACCACCCAAGATAAACCGAATTGACAATCATCCTCCCATTTGTTATCTAACAAGTCTCATAAAGAAAACCCTTAGTTAAATATTTTCCCGCAAAACAAGGTGTTGACCACACTTTGTCAACGACCCTATAGCAGTACGCTTCCATTTTTTTTATGGGATTCAACATGTTTGACGTGCTCGCGCCATTCAGATTCCATCATCATTTGACAGTTTTATGAATAATGTAAATCCATTCTGCATGTTTATGATGTAAATGATCTAAGTAAGACCGTCAATGTATGTAACAACCTAGGTAAGCCTAGTATGTTGGTGACGATCTCTATCCTAGTAGGTTTTTTGTCTCACTGATTTACTTGTGTTTTTCGACACAAGTTTTCGGCAGAGTTTTCCCCTTCAGCCTCACCCCAAAGCTAGGGTGGATTTTGTCATCAGCATGCTAAGTGAGTCCTAGTGTTTTCTATCGAGTCCTTGTAAAAGTAGTTTGGGAATAATCCTAGCTATTTGGCTATATTATTTTATTACAAGCTACTTGGTCTACTAGATCGTGTTTTGAGTTGCAAAATTGAGTATCTATTTGAGGGTCTATACGAATGGGTATTCCCCCTTCATGTATCTAAATGTATTTATCTTATGTAAAGAGGATTGGAAAAAATAATTAAAATCCCCTCTCAGTCAATTAATTAAAATTTCTGGTCAAATTAATTAAAAATCCTGAGCTAGAAATTTAATTAATTTTAGGTCCTAGGTGAGTTAAAATCCTTCAAAGGCAAAATTCATTGGTCCTTAAAAAATGAATTTTTAAAGGCCCTAGGCTAAGGGAATATTGAGAATTTCAAGAAAGTTTGGACCCTTGGGCCTAGGTGGTTAAGTCAAAGTCAAAATTTTGGGGTAATTAACTCAAAAATAGTATTTTTGAGTTAATTAAAATGGATTTAAATGATAAATTCGTTTTTTCCTCAAAGTTATAATTTCGACGGTCCAGATTAAAAGATGATCAAATCTTTTCGACGGTCGAGATTATTTTGACATGGATCAACCGAACTAGCCATTGGAGATTTTGTCTTATAAATTAGAGGTCTTTGTCAGTCTTGTGTAATATTCTTAATTAGCGATAGCTAATTGGAATATTCAACTTCGTATAGTTTTGCCGACTATAGTTTATTAATAAATTAAAAGTGAGAAGAGGGGTCTAACTCACTTAAGAAAATTAGAGCATTTCCCTAGTAGCACAACGTTATAACTTATGGGGAGCCATGGGGGTCCAACACCACGCAGAGGAAGGGACCCACGTAGCCTCTAGGAGCATCTGCGCAGTTGGTGAGGAGCACGTGGAAGAGAGAGAGACCACGTTAGGGTTTTGGAGAGAGGTCAGCGTTATAAAAGACGGGATAGCCTCCTCATTTGGATTCATTCTTGTTGTTGATGATATTTGAGCTAGACTTTGTCTTCTTGAGCACGCTGGCTGTTTAGCGTGTCTGCAGCACTGTTTAGTGCGTTGAGTGTCTCCGGTCGGAGATCTCACCCTTAGCCCCGGGGGACTTCGAGTGCCTGCTCGGGTAAGGTCATTTCTTCAATCTTTAGCGGGAGGTTTGGTTGGTTGTTTTGCTGAGGAGCTGGGCTTCTCTTGTGACTGCGCAGTCCCTGGGAGAGAGGACGTGATTCTGCTTAAGAGTGTTAGTTAGGGGTTTTTACTTGCAGGTTTCGGTTGATGTCAATTGGAGGATCAGTCTTTGACAGTAGGAGGTTTCCCGAGGAGTTTGTGGCACTGTTTCAGATATTATCATTTGGCATCTGCGCTAAGCCTTGGAGGGCAGCGTAATTCCTTGAGGAGGGACTTTCTGGTGATTTTCGGAGGCTGACCATTTTTGATATGGTTTCTGGGTTTTGTCCGGGTTGGTGAGTACAGGTGGTTCGCAGATTTTCAGCTCATTCCGGCAAGGGGATCAGCCCCTAGTTTTCAGTCTATTCCAGCAGCAGCGGTTTTACGGTAGATTTCCAGCAGCTGGGACGCAGTTTCTTAGAGCAGCCATTTTCTGTCTTTCTGAGAGAGTTCTCCACTTGCCTTGAGCAAGAATAGGTGCTATCATTCTGATCATCTATTGTATTTCTTTATATTCTCAGATTAATAAAATGGCTTAGCATTCCAGGCATTTTATGAGTATTTGCTTTATGTTCTATTTCTGGCATTTTCTATATTGTCGTATGCTTGTATTGTTGTTTATTTCCCTTTCGGGATATTACAGTGGTATCGGAGCATAGATCTGGCTCAGCGTGTGGAGCTAGCAGTCTATGACATCGGGAAAGAGATCATACAGAGGTTTGCTGGAATTTTGGAGAGCAATAGCAGTTGCAGTACCAAAAACGAAATTGGAAAAAGGGGCCAAAATACAAAGGGTCAAATTTTGAAGTTTGGAATTAGAAGAAACCCTTTTGAGGTTTTTCTGGGTTTTGGGCAAGGATCACCTTCCCAAGTTCCTAGAATTTTCTGAGTAGTTTTCAGTGGGTAAATCAAAGGCCAAATACAAGCCGCAGTATAGTTTTGGAGCAGCAGTGTCATTTCATGAGGAGCCTGTAGACACATAGCAGGAGGAGCCGATGGCAGGTGATGATGGTGCAAAGAGATTTGGGGAGATGCTCCTCAAATCAGTACAGGATCTGTCGAGGCAGATTGAGGTGATGGGATAGAGATTCACTATTGTGGAGGCTAGACAGCGTGAAACCCCAAGGGGTTTCCAAATTGGCGAAGGTTCAGGCACATCCCACCATTTGCCGGAGCATGATGCCACTCAGCATATGGCATCACATACACCCACACGTTCTACCATGCCCACTTTTCTGGGTGCAGACACGGGCAGGAGCACAGCAGGAGCCAGAGCCTGGCCACATGGGTGATTATTTCGCTAAGTATCAGGCATATGGGCAGGAGTTCAGGGATGCCCTTCCATTCAGAGGTTTTGTTCAGCTCCAGCGGGATAGCAGACCTCGCAACTTTCACAGAGGGAACAGGAAGTCACATGACGGGGGCTTGTGGCGCACAGTGGGTAGATTCCATCTACTGACATTTGACGGGTCATCCGAGCGTTCGGAAAAAGCTTGGGTGGAGAAGTTGGATACCTCTCTCCAACTTGGCCGAGTATCGGAGAGGGAAACCATCAAAATGGTTACCTCGCACTTGGAGGATGAGAGCACACAGGATTGTAGGGAGTTCGAAGATACACCTAGTGTGACAGAGGACTCACCCTCATTAGAGACCTCCTTGACCGTGCCAGTTGATATCGTAGTGGAGAAGGTAGAGCCTACACCAGTAGAGCCATCCATTGAGGTGATGACCGGAGTCGTGTCCGAGTCTTCGGGTGGTAGTAGCACACAACAGATGGGTGAGGCGACAGGAGATGTATCCACATTCGTTGAGGCACTAGGAGATACAGAGGGATTGGATGATGGTCGCAGACAGCGGTATCATCGGCTTCGGGCAGACCTTCAAGTTTTGAAAGGGAAGGCCACGTCAGTACGGGAGGCCATTTTGTTGCAGGACAAGGAGTTGGAGGGCATGAGAGTGGCTTGTGCCAAGTCGGCGGCCAAGTTGGCTTGCATTGGGGAACGACTGGATTCCCTAATGGTACCACCAGAGGGCACGTTGGAGCGTCAGTTCATTCCCCTTCAAGCATGCATGGACGGGACTAGCAGCGTTGTTGGGTTACCTCTTCCCATTGGAGAGAGAGAGACGGAGCCACCTAGTCAGATCTCATACGTTGACTTGGATAGCGGTATGAGACGACCAGAGTTGCACAGGGTACAACATCCACATGTTGAGGTTGGATGGCGAGAGATTTTGAGTTGGTACCCGGTGGAGTGGGTTATGGAGATGGTGGTGGACCCAAGTATAGTTCAACAGGAGTTTCCAGGTGCTGGGAGTACAGGAACCCCAGATTGGCATTGGGATCCAGGTGGGATCACCTATCATTTTCCAGGCAGGTCGATTGACTATGTCTTGGAGGGTATAGTTGGCCTAGCAGTTGAGCATGCACATTTGCTAGGGGAGTTTTGGTTAGCTCCAGTGGCCAACCAGTTTATGGGAAGACTTCCTAGGTTGTCTTGGTATGACACTTATACACGAGATCACGGGGTGGTCAACATACCTTGGCAGGAGCCTGTCGGAGGAGGTGGCATTGGCAGGCCACCAGATGGCGCCTTGTATGGGGCCAAGGATTCTTCACCTTTGTGTGGGGCACAGAGGACGCAGCGGAGCCGAGCAGTGGTGGTAACACTATTGACACATAGGGAGATTCACTTCTCGGACCCCTCGAGGAGGATTTGGAGTGATGATCCATTTGTCGGCGGGTATAGTGATGCGACGGTGGAGATGATGATACCGATTGGAGGAAGTCCAACATGTAGAGGCACAGCTCTAGGACACCACATCCAGGGATGTGTGGGAGCCTCTAGCATTGAGCAGTGGACTTCCGGTGGACACGGAGTTGCATGGTGTTGTACCGTAGTGTGTGGGATTGCATTGTGGAGTAGGAGTGTCCTACATCACATTGAGAGCATGCGAGGAGTGACCGATGTCTGGACACAGTCATGGCACGAGACGGTACAGGGTGGTGCAATAGTAGCTTGGGGTATCCAGCAGTATACAGAGGTATGCCTCAATGTGCAGTGGCATGTCGAGGAGTACATGGATGATCAGTGGTATGCGAGGGCATACGGTGCTGCACAGCAGGGTTTTAGAGTGTTGCATCCAGGGAGACTCACAGATAGGGACACCAGGCTTACCTTTAGGAGTAGTTCACCCAGGATCGATGAGGAGACATATGAGCGATACTTGATGGTATCAGAGGGGACTCACGTATCCGACCCTCTTCTACGTCACTCACTGGCACAGTTGATTTTGCTGTTGTCCTTTGGCACTTTGGGCATAAGCAGCGGGGTACGCGAGGCTCACCCAAGATATTTGGATGACACTCAGCACACTAGGCGACAGACCTCTCAGCAGTGGCACTGGGTTGTTTTGCTAGTTGACAGCCACAGGTCGACGGATGAGATGATCCTCTACAGGGGTGGCACATCGGTCATCGCTGAGCCTACACCCGGGGAGCGGGTCATGAGGGAGACATGCATCATTCTTCCCTCAGGGCATGTTGAGATCATGCATGAGCAGAGGATACTGGTTTCAGCAGAGGTAGCATTCCAACATGCGTCTAGACTCCAGACATTGTATCGACACTTCATCGAGAGGGTGGATGGCCTATTCAATGCAGATGAGGTGGCAGAGGAAGAACAGGAGGGCCTTCCTCCTGTATGCCAGGGTGAGGACTCTTCTTCATACGAGTCCATAGGATCAGTTGAGGTCGCTTCTGGGGAGCGAGAGCAGTCATGCAGGGATGGAGACAGTGGACCAGAGCTGCATTCCAGTTTACAGGGTGAGCAGTCAGGGGACTCTATGGGAGATGCTCTAGGCGATGAGACACTTGTGACGATCCAGTCAGAGCTATATGTGATGGAGCCTAAGTCAGTAGAGGAGGATGCTATGCACATCATGCATGATAGTCCTTTGGGGGAGAGCCAGATGGAGGCTCACATCGAGTCGGTGATGGATATGCGGCTAACCGTGGGGTCAGCCATTGAGGAGGAGCAGTCAGATGCATTGACACTGAGTACAATGACGGCAATTGCAGATCCATATCCTCTAGAGATGTTGGAGGTTGATGGGATTGTTATGCAGGGGGCTAGTAGACAGCAGGAGCTGTTGGATATGGTGGAGCATTCATCTTTTGGCCAACACATTGATGAGATACAGATAGATGTACATACAGTCGGTCGAGCTGCAGTACTTTCAGTGAGTAGTACTCTCCAGGAGTACATCGATGGAGCTTGCAACATATCTTGCCCACTTTGGCCCATTATAGAGAGAGGGGTTTCCTTCTACAGGCAGCTCTCATTGGCAGACAGGGCAGAGCAGTGGGAGTTGATTACGGGTTGGCGGCAACACTTCAGGCGTGTTCCATATGTCGTTGTTATTGCTACATCGGATTCTTCTTCCAGGTTGGACTGGCGGGAGATCATGAGTTGGTACCCTCTAGATGGTACGGTATTCTTCGTAGGGAGCACAGTCGAGCAGGGGCCCTTGGACATAACAGAGGTTATAGATTCCAGCTGGCAAGGTGGCACAGGACATCATTTCTTCAGCACTCCATCCCGATTTCAGGAGAGCAGGATCAGCATGGGATTGGGTCACAACTTGGATTGGAGAGAGGTGATGAGTTGGTATGCAGTTGGAGGGGTAGCATATGCAGCTACAGGTACAGCGCAGCAGGAGCCCGAGAGCATTGATGCTTGTTGGTGGTCTTCGCCTCTTAGAGCATTGGTCATAGCCAGAGGCAGTGCACAGTCCGAGCTGTGGGACTAGTGCGATTATTGGCCACGGTGGCGATGGGATCTGGGAGGATTATTGGTTGGCTGGTACTGTGAGAGGTCACTTTGGGATCCTGGCATTGAGATATCCCTTCGTATCAGGGTGATGCAGAGGTCAGAGAGGTTTCAGTGGGGACCCAGGCACATTTTGCAGTATCGGTGGAGAGCATCAGCTAAAGAGGAGGCTTGTTCAAGCGTTGCTTGAGGACAAGCAATTTTTGCTGGATGAGGATGCCACTTGGGAGAGCGAGCAGATTTTGCAGCATCCATCACTTCAGTTTCTTGAGGGCAAGCAACATTTTGCCAGGGGAAACTGTAATATTCCTAATTAACGATAGCTAATTGGAATATTCAACTTCGTATAGTTTTGCCGACTATAGTTTATTAATAAATTAAAAGTGAGAAGAGGGGTCTAACTCACTTAAGAAAATTAGAGCATTTCCCTAGTAGCACAACGTTATAACTTATGGGGAGCCATGGGGGTCCAACACCACGCAGAGGAAGGGACCCACGTAGCCTCTAGGAGCATCTGCGCAGTTGGTGAGGAGCACGTGGAAGAGAGAGAGACCACGTTAGGGTTTTGGAGAGAGGTCAGCGTTATAAAAGACGGGATAGCCTCCTCATTTGGATTCATTCTTGTTGTTGATGATATTTGAGCTAGACTTTGTCTTCTTGAGCACGGCTGTTTGTTGCTTTGTTTGTATCTTCTGTTGCGTGCATTGGTATCTTCGGTTGATCTCACCCTTGTGGGGCTGAGTGCACCACTCGGGTAAGGTCATTTCTTCAATATTTAGCGGGAGGTTTGGTTGGTTGTTTTGCTGAGGAGCTGGGCTTCTCTTGTGACTGCGCAGTCCCTGGGAGAGAGGACGCAGTTCTACTTGGAGGTGTTCCGTTGCGGGGTTTCTGCAGGAGTTTCAGTTGATATCCGGAGTGGAGGATCAGTCTTTGCCAGTAGGAGGTTTCCCGAGGAGTTTGTGGCACTGTTTCAGCTATTATCATTTGGAATCTGCGTTGAGCCTTGGAGGGCAGCGTAATTCCTTGAGGAGGGACTTTCTGGTGATTTTCGGAGGCTGACCATTTTTTATATGGTTTCTGGGTTTTGTCCGGGTTGGTGAGTATAGGTGGTCCGAAATTTTTTAGCTCATTCCGGCAAGGGGATCAGCCCCTAGTTTTCAGTCTATTCCAGTAGCAGCAGTTTTACGGCATATTTCCAGCAGCTGGGACACAGTTTCTTAGAGCAGCCATTTTCTATCTTTCTGAGAGATTTCTCCACTTGCCTTGAGCAAGAATAGGTGCTATCATTCCGATCATCTATTGTATTTCTTTATATTCTCAGATTAATAAAATGGCTTAGCATTCCTGGCATTTTTATGAGTATTTGCTTTATGTTCTATTTCTGGCATTTTCTGTAGTATCGTATGCTTGTATTGCTGTCTATATCCCTTTCGGGATATTACATCTTGAGTCATCCGATCTTAGGATTGTGCACTTGTATTGGAAGCTCTTGTAATTTCTTTTGATGAATAAAGCATAAAGACTTTGGGGTTACAAACTTTGGTGTTCATTTTCCGGATCTATGTGGTGATTCATTTCTAAATTTTGCTACTTTATCTTGTATTTTTATGGTTGATGGCCTTCATGGATTAATCTGCATACAGGTATCTTGTGTAGTTTTTTGGGTTCATAAAATGACATTTTGATTTTTCTGAAGGATCTCATGTTATTTTCTTAAATCTCTATCAATCTAAAGTTTAGATCTAAGTGCGAAGCGAATTTTTTTAAAGATTTGAGCGTCTGAGGAAGTCTTCAGTTGGACCAGCCGATTCTCAGATTCGTAAATTTGAAAAAGCCCATTGTTTCTAATTTCTCAAAGCTATCTGACGAAATTGTGTTTTTTTACAGGGTCTTCTAGGACTTGTGCCTCTCTTTAAAATTTCAAATTTCTAAAAAAATGTGCTGAAATGGGTTCAAATCTGGCCATGAGGGCCTCAAATCTGTAAATTAGCTTGTAAATTTGTATTTTTATTAGGGCTGTAAGGGTTTAATATTTTTCTGGGTGCATATATTTTTAGGATCTCACTGGTTTTGCAGGTTGCAGGGTTTTTTCAGAATTTTTTTTAGATTTGAGCCAGATCTAACCCCCAAGGGCGAGATCTGGCCTCAAAATCTCTACTGTTGGAAGATCTGCATGATATTCAATTTAAAGAGTATAAAAAAACTGAGCTTAAAGGAAAAAATTGGAATTTGCTGGACGCTTTTTGTGTACTGTGTTTGATTTGAATTCATCTCTGCCTTCGTTGCTGTCAAAAACTCATCCCTTCCTTCACGCCATCGAGCCACTTTCAATCCTTCATGCCGTCCTCCCTAAACGCAGACTCATCTAATGCTGCCGTCGTCGACCTTTCCTTATCCATCGACCCTCTTTATTTGCCTTTGCGTACCTGCATCATACTTGCGTTATCCTTTTCTTTGCCGTCCAACCCTCCTCTGCCCTCGCTCTCCTTCCTGTCGCTGCCTTTCATTCCTTTACGTCCATCAGCTCCTACGCTTCCAAGTCTGCTGCCGTCCTTCATCGTTCATACCCTTCTCCATCTACAAATTGTCACTCTTTTTGCTGTCGACTCCTTCCTTCATTCCATTCGAGCCCCTGTCTGCCGTCCGCTCTGTTGTGCTCCTCATCGACCTGTAATTCCACAAATAAACGCACGCATTAAAATTTTCAAAGCCATGTATATGCGTTTTAAATTTTTCTTTAGGTTTCGATTTTAAATTTTAATGTACAGTTTTAGTTTTAGTTTAGATTTTATTTTTATTTGATTTTGATTTAATTCATATAGCATTTAATTTCAATTTCTTTTTGTGTTATTTAGTTTTTAGATTTTAGTTAGTCGTAGTGTTAGATTAGATTAGTTTTAGATTGTAATTTTTGTTAAATTTTAAATTGTAAAGTTTGGTTAGTTTAGAATTTTATGTAGTTCGATTTTAATTTTAATTTAGTTTATTTTAGATCTAACTCTTAGTTTTTTTTATTTAGTTTAGCCTTAGTTTTAAATTAGATTCATTTCTTCTTTAGTTGTTTTATTTTTTCCCTTTTTTTAATGTTTAGTTTTGTTAATTGGGTTAGTTTTGGTATTAGTTTTAAATTTTTGTTTTAATTTGTTTTAGATTTAAAAATATTAAAAAATAATAAAAAAATAAAAAAATTCCAAAAATTCTAAAAATTTAAAATATTTAAAAATTTTGAAGTCTTATAGTCAAATGAGCTTTTAATTCTTTATTATAAGTTTGATTATAGAAACTTTTCAATTTCTGGATTGGATTAATTGGAACATTATAAATTCAGAAATATTTCAAGCATATGGCATTTTAATTTAAATGATCATTTCATGATAAGCTTTGTTGTTGGCTTAAGTATCTTAATGAATGGTTGTGGTGCTTTTTATTGAATATCATTGTGGTCATTTATAGCAGCAGTTATACATCAATTACTTGGCTTTAATTGCATAACGAGATCTTAAACTCCATAAGGCGTTGGTTTTAATATAATTGATCTGTGAAATCTCGTTAATCTTAACAAGTACTTGGTTATTTGACTGTGTCTCCTGAATTGGTTGATTCTCAATCAGTTCTTTTCCTTCATTTCTGTTAGGGTCTACCTCCCTTAGCTTGCAAGGAGACAGCTTAGATAGAGATATTGGGGATCAGGGTGACCACCCCTGATCTGAGCCGTTGTCGCGGTGCCTATACAATCTGTGCAACAACATTTTTTGGCGCCGTTGCCAGGGACAGAGTTTTTTCTGTCCTTGGTCTTAACGACATTTTCTAATCTTTTAAATCTTCTTTCGCCATTCATTAGCCTGTCATAAGGGATCACATTTTTTGGCATCATTTCATCTCATCATCTCTTCATCATCTTATCTTTCATCATCTCACTAATCATTTCATCTTTAACACCTGGACATTTCGGTTTGCTTTTTGTTTGGGTGGTGACTCCACTTATTCATGTATTTACTCCCAGACAAGAATCCCCTCTGATATCCATCTGCTATCTCTTGATTATTTCTTCTGTTTTAGAATTAGTTTCATGTTCAAGCAGCGACTCCAATTCTTTCATTTCTTACAAGAGTTCCTGCTAAGAAGTTCGCTTCTTGAGGACCTTTTGACTATTCCTAAACACGGATCTATTTCTTAAATCCTAAGCATGATATCATGGAAGTATTTAACCCGTGTAATTTTGCTAATATTCAGGGTTATCCCCATGATTTCCCTCAAATTGAAATGGATAAATTACCTTCTTTTCAAGGACATGATGCAGTTAGTGTCAAATCTCATTTGTTTGCTTTTGCTAATTGGTGGAATAGATTTGCAGTTGCAAATAACAATTTTGATGATGTAAAGATGAGACTCTTTGTTCTTACTTTTGGCCAAGATGTTGCAGATTGGTTTACTGAAAAACTTGATAATTCATTCGATACCTTTGAATCAATTGTGGCTGTCTTTAAGGACAAGTATGGTGATAAAAGGGAAGATAAGCATTTGGTTAGAGATATCAGTGTCATAAAGAAAAAAGAAAATGAAACAGTAGAGGAATTTAATAACAGGTTTAACGGTATTAGTAAAGATTTACCTCAAGATTATAGACCTTCTGCCAGGTTCCTTTTTTATGGTTATATTGATGCCTTTGATGTTGATACTTCTTATGAGTTGAGGTGAGCTAAAGTTAATGATTATAAGGCTGCCCAGGTTTTAGTTGAGGAGATTGAAAAGGATAAGAAAGCATCTAAAATTTCCAAAACTCTAGATTTTGATTGGTCTTTGACAGATTCTAAAGGAAAAGAAATTGAAAAATTTGATGAAGACCCTATGCATAAATTGATGCAAAAACTTGAAAGCATAGAACTTGATCAGGAAAAGTTAATATCTAATCATTCTGAACAAATAAGTGTCTTACAGGCTAGGTTGGTCCAAATGGAAGGATCTCAAGCACAAAATTTCCAACCTAGAAATAATAATGCTTTGCAGAAGAGAGGCCTATCTAATGAACAGAGACTGACAAATCAACTTGAGTTTGCAAATCTTATGGATGAAGCTCTGCCTTATTGTAGAGCTTGTAATGCTCTTCATGAAGAGGCTACTTGCCATGTTTAGATAGTGTTATGAACCTAATTCATAACTTAAGTATTAAATATAGTCATTAATGTAATAAAATAGAATAAACGTAATTACTAGCTAATCAATTAGGATTATGTTAAATAGTCACTAGGTTAATGAAAAGGCATGTCTAAAAGACATGCTCATTCGTGAAAAGGTACCTGCATGGGTATAAAAGCGGGACCTCATTGTAATCATTCAATCTTGTCTTATATCATATCAATAAATATTTATTATTATAAATACCTCGTGTATTTTTATAATTAAAGCTGCTTTTGCTATTAAGTCTACAAATCTTGCTGCTACAGTAACCAAATCTACAACTTCCGCTGTTACAGATAGTAGAATGGCATGGTCGAGCAATCAAATTAATGTTGTTGGTAAGGACTATTACATGCATATAGAAGATCATGAAAGTCGTTAAGGAACCAGCTTAGATGATAAATGATACGCAACCCAATCATACGCAAATGATTCAAAACATGGAAGCTAACCAAATCAATTTTCAAAATAGGATAAATTCCATGGAAGCAAGTCATGCACAGGAAATAAATGTCATGGAAAACAGGTTAAAGATAATGGAAGTTAATCATTCTAATCAGATGTCCATTATACAGAATCATATGATTGCAATGGAAGCAAGACACACCCAGGAAATGACTACCATGAAGGAAAATCACTTGTTGGAAATGAAAAATATGGAGGCAAATCAGACCAATCTACAAGACAGATTTGTGAAAACAGAAATCAATCAAGTGAAATTAATAGTAAGGCATGCCAGGGAGATGAGTTCCATACAGAAAAGGTTGGAAAAAATGGAAAAATTACATATACAAAAGTTTCAGCCGAAATTTGATTATGAAGATTCATCAACAGATCATAAGACTTCTTGTCTGCTAAAGCAATTCCCATCTCATCACAGGGAGGTCACTTTTCCCATTAAGGAAAAATTAACTATGGTTTCAAAGGATGTTAAGAAAGACCAAGCTTATGTGTCACCATTGACAGAGTATATCCAGAATAAGATTGGTCACGCTCCAGGTTCTTCAGATATTTTGTACAAACATCTTCAAGATAAGGACAAGAAATCTACAGCGGTCTCATTGCTGACATCACAACCCACTAAGAAGAAGAGAAAAAGGTAGAAAAGAAGAAGTAAGTGGTTTGATTCGTTTGATGGCCAAGAGCAACTTGACATTTGGATAAGACAGAATCCTACCATATGCAAGATTGGGCATGGGACATCTAAAAAGCAGCCCACGGACTTGCCTGAAAGCAGGCAAATGCTCAGCATGCACTATATTGAGCACATTTGATGCCACAGGGCATCCTTTGTATTGTATCTCTAACCTTACACCTTGTTATTTCAGCATTTCATTTTGCAGTTAGAGTAGATTTACTTTTCATGTTAAGTAGAATAATAAATGATAGAAGAGCTTCTATTTTTCATGTGCTTAATGTTATATGATGATATTTGGATGGGCGCTACTTATGTAATCTTGTGTGTTGCTTGGATACAGATTCTGGATTCTCACATTCCTTCGACGAAGCAACATGTCGCCAAGTAGAGCCAGATGTTGACCACACTTTGTCAACGACCCTATAGCAGTACACCCCCATTTTTTTTATGGGATTCATCATGTTTGACGTGGTCGCGCCATTCAGATTCCATTATCAATCGACAATTTTATGAATAATGTAAACCCATTCTGCATGTTTATGTTGTAAATGATCTAAGTAAGACCGTCAATGTATGTAACAACTTAGGTAAGCCTAGTATGTTGGTGACGATCTCTATCCTAAGAGGTTTTTTGTCTCACTGATTTACTTGTGTTTTTCGACACAAGTTATCGGCAGAGTTTTCCCCTCCAGCCTCACCCCAAAGCTAGGGTGGATTTTGTCATCAGCATGCTAAATGAGTCCTAGTGTTTTCTATCGAGTCCTTGTAAAAGTAGTTTGGGAATAATCCTAGCTATTTGGCTATATTATTTTATTACAAGCTACTTGGTCTACTGGATCATGTTTTGATTCGCAGAATTGGGTATCTATTTGAGGGTCTAAACGAATGGGTATTCCCCCTTCATGTGTCTAAATGTATTTATGTAAAGAGGATTGGAAAAAATAATTAAAATTCCCTCTCAGTCAATTAATTAAAATTTCTGGTCAAATTAATTAAAAATCCTAAGCCAAAAATTTAATTAATTTTAGGTCATAGGTGAGTTAAAATCCTTCAAAGGAAAAATTCGTTGGTCCTTAAAAAATGAATTTTTAAAGGCCCCAGGCCAAGGGAATATTGAGAATTTCAAAAAAATTTGGACCCTTGGACCTAGGTGGTTAAGTCAAAGTCAAAATTTTGGGATAATTAACTCAAAAATAGTATTTTTGAGTTAATTAAAATGGATTTAAATGATAAATTCGTTTTTTGCTCAAATTTATAATTTCGACGGTCCAGATTAAAAGATGATCAAATCTTTTCGACGATCGAGATTATTTTGACATGGATCAACCGAACTAGCCGTTGGAGATTTTGTCTTATAATTTAGAGGTCTTTGTCAGTCTTGAATCATCCGATCTTAGGATCGTGCACTTCTCTTGGAAGCTCTTGTAATTTCTTTTGATGAATAAAGCATAAAGACTTTGGGATTACAAACTTTGGTGTTCCTTTTCCAGATCTATGTGGTGATTCATTTCTAAACTCTACTACTTTATCTTGTATTTTTATGGTTGATGGGTTCATAAAATGACATTTTGATTTTTCTAAAGGATCTCATGTTATTTTCTTAAATCTCTATCAATCTAAAGTTCAGATCTAAGTGTGCAGGGAATTTTTTTTTAAGATTCGAGCGTCTGGGGAAGTCTTCAGTTGGATTAGCCGACTCTCAAATTTGTAAATCTGAAAAAGCCCATTGTTTCTAATTTCTCAAAGCTATTTGACGAAATTGTGTTTTTTTTACAGGGTCTTTTAGGATTTGTGTGCCTCTTTAAAATTTCAAATTTATAAAAAATTGTGCTGAAATGGGTTCAAATCTGGTCATGAGGGCCTCAGATCTGTAAATTAGTTTGTAAATTTGTATTTTTATTAGGGCTGTAAGGGTTTAATATTTTTTTGGGTGCATATATTTTCAGGATCTGACTGGATTTGCAGGTTGCAGGGCTTTCTCAGTTTTTTTTTATAGATTTGAGCCAGATCTAACCCCCAAGGGCGAGATCTGGCCTTAGAATCTCTACTGTTGGCAGATCTGCATGATATTCGATTTAAAGAGTATAAAAAAACTGAGCTTAAAGGAAAAAATTGGAATTTGCTGGACGCTTTTTGTGTACTAGGTTTAATTTGAATTTATCTCTACCTTCGTTGCTGTCAAAAAATCATCCCTTCCTTCACGCCATCAAGTCGCTTTCAATCCTTCATGCTGTCCTCCCTAAACGCAGACCCATGTAACGCTGTTGTCCTCGACCTTTCCTTATCCATTGACCCTATTTATTTGCCTTTACGTACCTGCATTCTTCATACCTGCGTTATCCTTTTCTTTGCCATCCAACCCTCCTCTGCCCTCGCTCTCCTTCCTGTCACTACCTTTCATTCCTTTACGTCCATGAGCTCCTACGCTTCCAAGTCTGTCGTCATCCTTCATCGCTCATACCCTTCTCCATCTGCAAACCGTCACTCTTTTTGTTGTCGACTCCTTCCTTCATTCCATTCGAGCCCATGTCTGTCGTTCGCTCTGTCGTGCTCCTCATCGCCCTGCAATACCACAAATAAACGCACGCATTAAAATTTTCAAACCCATGTGTATGCGTTTTAAATTTTTCTTTAGGTTTCGATTTTAAATTTTAATGTATAGTTTTAGTTTTAGTTTAGATTTTATTTTTATTCGATTTTGATTTAATTCATATAGCGTTTAATTTCAATTTCTTTTTGTGTTATTTAGTTTTTAGATTTTAGTTGGTCGTAGTGTTAGATTAGATTAGTTTTAGATTGTAATTTTTGTTAAATTTTAAATTGTAAAGTTTGGTTAGTTTAGAATTTTATTTAGTTCGATTTTGATTTTAATTTAGTTTATTTTAGATCTAACTCTTAGTTTTTATTTATTTAGTTTAGCCTTAGTTTTAAATTAGATTCATTTCTTCTTTAGTTGTATTAGTTTTTCTTTTTTTTAATGTTTAGTTTTGTTAGTTGGGTTAGTTTTGGTATTAGTTTTAAATTTTTGTTTTATTTTGTTTTAGATTTAAAAATATTAAATAAAAATAAAAAAAATATAAAAATTCCAAAAATTCTAAAAATTTAAAAAATTTAAAAAAATTTAGGTCCTATAGTCAAATGAGCTTTTAATTCTTTATTATAAGTTTGATTATAGAAACTTTTCAATTTCTGGATTGGATTAATTAGAACATTATAAATTCGGAAATATTTCAAGCATCTGACATTTTAATTTAAATGATCATTTCATGATAAGCTTTGCTATTGGCTTAAGTATCTTAATGAATGGTTGTGGTGCTTTTTATTGAATATCATTGTGGTCATTTATAGTAGCAGTTATACATCAATTACTTGGCTTTAATTGAATAACGAGATCTTTTAACTCCATAAGGCGCTGGTTTTAATATAATTGATCCGTGAAATCTCGTTAATCTTAACAAGTACTTGGTTATTTGACCGTGTCTCCTGAATTGGTTGATTCTCAACCAATTCTTTTCCTTCATTTCTGTTAGGGTCTACCTCCCTCAGCTTGCAAGGAGACAGCTTAGATAGAGATATTGGGGATCAGGGTGACAGCCCCCGATCTGAGCCGTTGTCGCGGTGTCTATACAATCTATGCGACAACATTTTTTGGCGCCGTTGCCGGGGACAAAGTTTTTTCTGTCCTTGGTCTTAAAGACATTTTCTAATCTTTTAAATCTTCTTTCACCATTCATTAGCCTGTCACAAGGGATCACATTTTCTGGCGTCATTTCATCTCTTCTTCTCTTCATCATCTCACTAATCATTTCATCTTTTAGCACCTGGACATTTCGGTTGGCTTCTTGTTTGGTTGGCGACTCCACTTATTCATCTATTTACTCCCAAACAAGAATCCCCCCTGATATCCATCTGCTATCTCTCAATTATTTCTTCTATTATAGAATTAGTTTCATGTTCAAGCGGCGACTCCAATTCTTTTATTTCTTACAAGAGTTCCTGCTAAGAAGTTTGCTTCTTGAGGACCTTTTGACTATTCTTGAACACGGATCTATTTCTTAAATCCAAAGCACGATATCATGGAAGTATTTAACCTGTGTAATTTTGCTAATATTCAGGGTTATCCCCATGATTTCCCTCAAGTTGGAATGGACAAATTACCTTCTTTTCAAGGAAATGATGCAGTTAGTGTCAAATCTCATTTGTTTTCTTTCGCTAATTGGTGGAATAGGTTTGCAGTTGCAAATAAGAATTTTGATGATGTAAAGATGAGACATTTTGTTCTTACTTTTGGCCAAGATGTTGCAGACTGGTTTACTGAAAAACCTGATAATTCATTCGATACCTTTGAATCAATTGTGGCTGTCTTTAAGGACAAGTATGGTGATAAAAGGGAAGAGAAGCATTTGGTTAGAGATATCAGCGTCATAAAGAAAAAAGAAAATGAAACAGTAGAGGAATTTAATAACAGGTTTAATGGTATTATTAAAGAATTACCTCAAGATTATAGACCTCCTGCTAGGTTCCTTTTTTATTGTTATATTGATGCCTTTGATGTTGATACTTCTTATGAGTTGAGGTGAGCTAAAGTTAATGATTATAAGGCTTCCTAGGGTTTAGCTGAGGAGATTGAAAAGGATAAGAAAGCATCTGGAATTTCCAAAACTCCAGATTTTGATAGGTCTTTGACAGATTCTAAGGGAAAAGAAATTGAAAAATTTGATGAGGACCCTATGCATAAATTGATGCAAAAACTTGAAAGCATAGAACTTGATCAGGAAAAGTTAATATCTACTCATTCTGAACAAATAAGTGTCTTACAGGATAGGTTGGTCCAAATGGAAGGATCTCAAGCACAAAATTTCCAACCTAGAAATAATAATGCTTTGCAGAAGAGAGGCCTATCTAATGAGCAGAGACCGACAAATCAACTTGAGTTTGAAAATCTTGTGGATGAAGCTCTGCCTTATTGTAGAGCCTATAATGCTCTTCATGAAGAGGTTACTTGCCATGTTGTCAAAAGAATCATAGATAGTAGAATGGCAGGGTCGAGCAATCAAATTAATGTTGTTGGTAAGGACTATCACATGCATATAGAAGATCATGAAAGTCATGTTAAGGAACCAGCTCAGATGATTAAGGATATGCAACCCAATCATACGCAAATGATTCAAAACATGGAAGCTAACCAAATCAATCTTCAAAATAGGATAAATTCCATGGAAGCAAGTCATGCATAGGAAATAAATGTCATGGAAAACAGGTTAAAGATAATGGAAGTTAATCATTCTAATCAGATGTCCATTATATAGAATCATATTATTGCAATGGAAGCAAAACACACCCAGGAAATGACTGCCATGAAGGAAAATCACTTGTTGGAAATAAAAAATATGGAGGCAAATCAGACCAATCTACAAGACAGATTCATGAAAACAGAAATCAATCAAGCGAAATTAATGGTAAGGCATGTCAAGGAGATGAGTTTCATTCATAAAAGGTTGGAAAAGATGGAAAAATTACATATACAAAAGTTTCAGCCGAAATTTGATTATGAAGATTCATCAACAGATCATAAGACTTCTTGTCTGCTAAAGCAATTCCCATCTCATCACAGGGAGGTCACTTCTCCCATTAGGGAAAATTTAACTATGGTTTCAAAGGATGTTGAGAAAGACCAAGCTTATGTGTCACCATTGACAGAGTATATCCAGAATAATATTGGTCACGCTCCAGGTTCTTCAGATATTTTGTACAAACATCTTCAAGAAAAGAACAAGAAGTCTACAGTGGTCTCATTGTTGACATCACAACCCACTCAAAAGAAGAGAAAAAAGCAAAAAAGAACAAGTAAGTGGTTTGATTCGTCTGATGGTCGAGAGCAGCTTGACATTCGGATAAGACAGAGTCCTACAATTAGCAAGATTGGACATGGCACATCTGAAAAGCAGCCCACAGACTTGCCTGAAAGCAGGCAAATGCTCAGCATGCACTATATTGAGCACATCTGATGCCACAGGGCATCCTTTGTATTGTATCTCTAACCTTACACCTTGTTATTTCAGCGTTTCATTTTGCAGTTAGAGTAGATTTACTTTTCATGTTAAGTAGAATAATAAATGATAGAAGAGCTTCTATTTTTCATGTGCTTAATGTTATATGATGATATTTGAATGGACGCTACTTATGTAATCTTGTGTGTTGCTTGGATACAGATTCTGGATTCTCACATTCCTCCAACGAAGCAACGTGTCCCCAAGTAGAGCCAGATGTTGACCACACTTTGTCAACGACCCTATAGCAGTACACCCCCATTTTTTTTATGGGATTCATCATGTTCGACGTGGTCGCGCCATTCAAATTCCATCATCAATCGACAGTTTTATGAATAATGTAAACCCATTCTACATGTTTATGATGTAAATGATTTAAGTAAGACTGTTAATGTATGTAACAACCTAGGTAAGCCTAGTATGTTGGTGACGATCTCTATCCTAGGAGGTTTTTTGTCTCACTGATTTACTTGTGTTTTTCGACACAAGTTATCGGCAGAGTTTTCCCCTCCAGCCTCACCCCAAAGCTAGGGTGGATTTTGTCATCAGCATGCTATGTGAGTTCTAGTGTTTTCTATCGAGTACTTGTAAAAGTAGTTTGGGAATAATCCTAGCTATTTGGCTAGATTATTTTATTACAAGCTACTTGGACTACTAGATCATGTTTTGAGTCGCAAAATTGGGTATCTATTTGAGGGTCTATACGAATGGGTATTCCCCCTTCATGTGTCTAAATGTATTTATCTTATGTAAAGAGGATTGGAAAAAATAATTAAAATCCCCTCTCAGTCAATTAATTAAAATTTATGGTCAAATTAATTAAAAATCCTAAGTCAGAAATTTAATTAATTTTAGGTTCTAGGTGAGTTAAAATCCTTCAAAGTCAAAATTCGTTGGTCCTTAAATAATGAATTTTTGAAGGCCCCAGGCCAAGAGAATATTGAGAATTTCAACAAATTTTGGACCCTTGGGCCTAGGTGGTTAAGTCAAAGTCAAAATTTTGGGGTAATTAACTCAAAAATAGTATTTTTGAGTTAATTAAAATGGATTTAAATAATAAATTCGTTTTTTCTTCAAATTTATAATTTCGACCGTCCAGATTAAAAGATGATCAAATCTTTTCGACGGTCGAGATTATTTTGACATTGATCAACCGAATTAGCCCTTGGAGATTTTGTCTTATAAATTAGAGGTCTTTGTCAGTCTCGAGTCATTCGATCTTAGGATCATGCACTTGTCTTGGAAGCTCTTGTAATTTCTTTTGATGAATAAAACATAAAGACTTTGGGGTTACAAACTTTGGTGTTCCTTTTTCAGATTTATGTGGTGATTCATTTCTAAACTCTGCTACTTTATCTTGTATTTTTATGGTTGATGGCCTTCATGGATTAATTTGCATACAGGTATCTTGTGCAGTTTTCTGGGTTCATAAAATGACATTTTGATTTTTCTAAAGGATCTCATGTTATTTTCTTAAATCTCTATCAATCTAAAGTTCAGATCTAAGTGTGTAGGGATTTTTTTTTAAAGATTTGAGCGTCTGGGAAAGTCTTCAGTTGGACCAGCGGACTCTCAAATTCGTAAATCTGAAAAAGCCCATTGTTTCTAATTTCTCAAAACTATTTGACGAAATTGTGTTTCTTTTACAGGGTCTTTTAGGACTTGTGCCTCTCTTTAAAATTTCAAATTTCTAAAAAATTGTGCTGAAATGGGTTCAAATCTGGCCATGAGGGCCTCGAATCTGTAAATTAGCTTGTAAATTTGTATTTTTATTAGGGCTGTAAGGGTTTAATATTTTTTTGGGTGCATATATTTTCAGGATCTGACTGGTTTTGCGGGTTGCAAGGTTGTCTCAGAATTTTTTTTAGATCTGAGCCAGATCTAACCCCCAAGGGCGAGATCTAGCCTCAGAATCTCTACTGTTGGCGGATCTGCATGATATTCGATTTAAAGAGTATAAAAAAACTGAGCTTAAAGGAAAAAAAATGGAATTTGTCGGATGCTTTTTGTGTACTAGGTTTAATTTGAATTTATCTCTGCCTTCATTGCTGTCAAAAACTCATCCCTTCCTTCATGGCATCGAGCTGCTTCCAATCCTTCATGCCGTCCTCCCTAAACGCAGACCCATCTAACGTTGCCGTCCTCGACCTTTCCTTATCCATCGCCCCTCTTTATTTTCCTTTACGTACCTACATTCTTCATACCTACGTTATCCTTTTCTTTGCCGTCCAACCCTCCTCTGCCCTCGCTCTCCTTCCTGTCGCTGCCTTTCATTCCTTTACGTCCATAAAGTCCTACGCTTCCAAGTCTGCTGCCGTCCCTCATCGCTCATACCCTTCTCCATCTGCAAACCGTCACTCTTTTTGTTTTCGACTCCTTCCTTCATTCCATTCGAGCCCCTGTCCGTCGTTCGCTCTGTCGTGCTCCTCATCGACCTGCAATACCACAAATAAACACACGCATTAAAATTTTCAAACCCATGTATATGCGTTTTAAATTTTTCTTTAGGTTTCGATTTTAAATTTTAATGTACAGTTTTAGTTTTAGTTTAGTTTTTACAAAGGAATGCACCAAATAACCTATACTATTGATTTCCTCTGCCCCTCTTGTGAGAAAATGTAACAACTTTCCTTCTAGATGAAGAAGTTGGCGGGGCTGGCAATGGACTCTGTTGTGCTCTAGAACCTGAAGCACCAAAACCTCAAGCACTAGGAGCTAAAGGAGGCAGACCACGTCCTCTACCGGTAGCAGGGGTAGGTGGTGTCACCTCCTACTCCTGCTGCTGCTACTGTTGCTCCTCCTCCCCCTCCACTACCTCCTGCTCCATCCAATCAGGGGCTGACTCCATGATAGGCCTCTCAGCCTCAACCCTCCATGCAGCAGTGGTGTCAATCGCATCTAGAGAGATGGCCTCCATATCAGGTGTCCTCTCAAGTTGTCTCACCCACAATCTAAGATTGTAGTAGACATAAACCGTGTCATTGAGGCGCTGGGACTCCAACCTATACAAGGGTCATAAATTAATAAATTATATAATATATATTATAAATAATAAATTAATAATTCAAAAAAAATTATTTAATGAATTCAAAAAATCAGTTGAAATATTTTAAGTTTTTAACTTGTTGCGCTTTTTGGTGTGTATTTTTTCAAATATACTCCAGTTGCGCTCGCATCCTGAAGAGCTACATGTTTGGCTGAGTATTCTAATGGCAAGATTTTGGAGTTTTGGTATTCTGCCACCGTAGCTCCTCCACTATGCATCTACAAGTTACAACAAATAAGATAAACTTATAAAGTTACAAACATAAGAAAAATTTTAAAATAATGAAAATTCGAAAATTGAAAGTTGAAGCAAAGTATGGAGTTATGATTCATGAACTTTAAGAGAATGAATTTTGAAACAAACAAAATCTTACCTGGCATTTTAGTAGTTGTTAATTTTGGACAACTAGGTCCAAACTCCATGTTGTGATGCTCAGAAGAAAATGCCAATATTTTTACTAGATTCTTCATTCGGAGAGGTGCAAGATCAATCTAAAGATCATCTTGATCCAATGAGCAGAACATTTATTTTGAATTTATTCAAAATATGTGTAGGTCGGCCTGAAATGAAATGTATGCTTGAAGCCCCAACAATTGTGTCACACACCCTCATTGATGGATATAAATTGGTCAATGTTGGAGGACATTTTCATTCATCCATCACATCACATCCTCTCCCCTCATCTGATTGGTTCGAGCATCTATTGGAGTCTCTTCATCACTCACACGTGGGAAAAAGCAGCAGCTAGGGTTTTGGTCTGTCTAGGGCAATGTTCCACCAAGTCCCCTGGAGGTGGGAGCGAGGGGGCGAGGGAGCGCGGGAGCGGCCTATGCAAAAGCTCCCTACCAATTTTCAGGAAACGCGGGGGGACGCCGGGGTCATAAAAATTATAAAATTTAATATTTATAATGTAACTATATTTTTGCAAGGAATGTATATACAGTCATCATACACTTGCATCATGAAAGATAAATCATAAATGATAAAATTACAAATCGATGAATGATGAATCAAATAATTGAAACAAATTTAAAAGTTAAAAGTTAAAACATACATCATACAATCATGCATGTAAGTTTGTAAGTTTGTAACTATATAATCATTAATGTAACTACTAACAATGTACAATGAAAATAAAGTTTAAGATATCATATGACATATTATATCAAGATTCAAAATAGAGTTTAAACTCAAGTTTACAACTCAAGTCTGAAACATAAAACTTAAACGCAAATAAGTTATGTCTGAAACATAAAACATAAAACATAACATATGAATATCAAATGATATCATCATACTGATAAATGAGCATAAATGCTCAAGTTAATGCCCCACTAGTCTCTGCATCCAACTTCTGCACGAATATATCACGATCAACCATGTCACCATCTGAATCAGAATCACTTGGATTCTCAAATATGCTAAGTGGCACATCAACTTTTAACACGAAACCATAAACTAAAAGGGGCGGTGAGGGGACGTGAGGGGGCGTGAAGGGGGGTGTGAGGGGTTGTGAGGGGGCGTGAAAGGGGGTGTACGGGGGCGTGAGGGGGCGTGAGGGAAACGTCCCCTAGAAGTCCCCAAGACCCCGGAGCGCGAGGGGGCGAGGAATCTAGACCCCTAGGTGGGGGGGCGAGACCCCGTGTAACATTGGTCTAGGGTTTCCAACGCAGAAATTGACCAGCGCTGACTTTGGTCAACGCTTGGTCAAATTGACCTGAAACTCTCCCAAAATTTCAATTTCCTCAATCCGCATTTTTTGGCACAAATCCCGAGGTTGGACATTGACTTCAACTTGGCTGCGTTGACTTTGCTGCTGCTGTTTGCGTTGACCATTGACTAACAACGTTGACTTTTGTTGACTTTTGGAGTTGACTGATCTCACTGTCTTAGAGGGTTGTGTGACACTTTTGGTTGGTTGACCGTATCAAGACTTTGTTGGTTGAAGCATCCTATTGACAGTCATAATGCACCAACACACTTATATATTTTGGCTTGTCTTCTGTCGATCTACTGGTATGTTCTATCAACATTTTACTTTCTTGTTTATGTGATTGTTGACTGTTATTGGGATAAAAAGTAAAGTTGCATCAAGCATAGAACATCTACAAAAATTTACATGGAATCAGAGTTGAGGTGAAGACAAAGCCCTAGTCTTTAGCAATCATCGAAGAAGAGCATGGGTTCCTCAAACTACAATGGCTTTAAGGCTGATGACAAATTGACTGGGAAGGAAGACTTCCATGCCTGGAAGATGACATTGGATCTTATGTTGGAAGACCAAGATGTCATGGACTATGTGCAGGGTAAAATCCAAGAGCCTCCATCCACTGCAAGTGCTGCCGCCAAATCAAAGTACAAGAAGGGGGAAATCAAATCAAAGTAAATGATAAGGGACTCAATTCATAAGAGTTTCGTTGCCTACATCTCTAAGCTAGGGACATCCAAGGAGATGTATGATAAGTTGGTCAACATGTTCAAGGCCAACAATGCGAATCAAGTCCTATTCTTCAAGAATCAATTGAATAATATGAAGAAAGGCAGGGATGAGTCTGTTCAATCATATTTTCTGAAGCTGACCGAAATCAGGAATAATCTTCTGGCTATTGGGGAGACAATAGCTGATCGAGAGATGGTTCTCACTGCACTTGGAGGTATCTCATCCCAATGGCATGTATTCAACACTACCATTCTCAATAACAATGTCATACTTGATTTTGACGAAATATTATCGAGATGCATACAAGAAGAGACAAGGATGAAGGAATATGAAAATGAAGGAAATGCTGCCTTCACTGCTCATTCCAAGAAGAACTTTGGTGGTCCAAGGAACAAAGGAAGAGCAGGGGCCCAAGGAAAGAAAGGCAAGTGTTACACTTGTCACAAGCCAAGTCACTATGCTAGAGAATGCCCTTTCAAGAAGGATTCTCCTGATGATGATGACAACAATAAAAACAAGAAGAATGGCAATCAAAGGAACAAGAGGTTCAAGGGTAAGAGGTGTTGAGATTTTGTGTATTTGGGGTACCATCAATTGTGCTCTAGGTCCCAAATTTTAAGGAAGGACTAGAGTTCACCTGATCTACAAGACCCAGAAATGGATTTGGGAAATTTCATCTGGTTTAGGAGATATTAAATTAATTATTTATTTTAATGTATTTCCTAAGTTAAAACTTAGGAAAATAAAATAATTAAAGTGAATTTAATTAAACATGTGATGAAATTGTCTTAAGTCACACAGATCAAGCTTTTTTTTAATCTTAGCCATTGATTAAAGATTTAATCTTGGCCGTTGATTTGACAAGGAGAAAAGTATAAAGGAAAGGCTTGGGTCATTTGTAAGATACATAGAGGCAGAGCATTGAAGCTAAGCTGAGATTCTAGGGCGGGGTTGCTAAGAATTCTCAAGTGTTTCAGTTGCAGAGAGGGGAATTTAGACCAAGGGGATAATCTGATCACGGGGTCTAGAATACACAAGAAGCAGAGAAAAGATCAGGAATGACAGTGTAGAGGAAGGCAACAGCAGCAGTAGGCAGCAGCAGCAGACAGCAGCAGCAGACAGCAGCAGTAGCAGGCGACAGCAGCAGCAGGCGGCAATAGCAGCAGTAGCAGACGGCAACAGCTGCAGGCGACAGCAGCAGCAGGTGGCAACAGTAGCAACGACAGACGACAACAGCAGCAGACGGTAGCAGCAGCAGACGACAGTAGCAGCAGCAGCAGCAACAACAACGACAACGTGATTTTTAGGAAACCCTTCAGGGGTTACGCAGAGACCCTTAGGGGCAGTGTAGTGACTGCGTCACCCAGTCTGGGGTAACGCAGTCCCTTCCAGTAACAAAGTTGAGCATTTGGAGGCCTTCAGAGGCTGACTCAGTGTCTTTCAAGGGCAAATCTGGGGTTTCTAGGCCTAGATCTGGTTGAGTTCTGTAAATCCCATTTGAGGGTGTGGATTAGTCAGTATTGTTGATCTTAGATCAGCCAAGTGCTGCAGATCTAGAGTTTTCTATGTAGGGTTTTTCAGATCTGGAACCCAGAGTTGTGTATTTAGAAATATTCTTAATAATAGAGCCCTCCAGTAGCCAGAGACCGGTTTTCCCACATTGGGTTTTTCTGGGGACAGTTTGTCCAGAAATAACTGTGTCACTTTGTCTATGTGTGCATGTGCTTATTCTAGATCTGAATTGGTAGAGATTTGTTATGTGTTTTGCTTTGATGTTAACTTGAATTTATTCAGTTGATAACTTGTATAAGTAGGAGAAGCTTAACCAGATTAACAGAAATAATTTCTGCATAATAATTAAGATTAAGAAATTTCCACAAGAGGAAGGCTCCCTCCGGCGGAAATGGGCAACCTTTCAAAAGGTCGAAAAATTTCAGGTATGAGGAATCAAATGTTGTTGATAAAAGAAATGAATTCATTCCTGTATCTGCCCTCTCTGCTGCATCTCCACCCGACACTATGGATGTCTGGTTGATAGATAGTGGTGCCTCAAGGCACATCACTGGGTTCAAGGAAGCACTTTCTGATATGGTTGAGAAGGATGTTAATTTGAAAATTATCCTCGGAGATAATGCCACTATCCCGTGAAAGGGACAGGGACTGTGACCCTCCACTTGTCTCAAGGTCAAGTCCTCTGTTTGCAAGATGTACTATATGTACCTGATTTGAAGAAGAACCTTGTGTCTATATCGGCCATGGAAGACAAAGGTTTCAATGTGGCATTCGTTGATGGGAAGGTGCGTATCTGGAAGAATAGTTTCAAGGAAGCTATCATGATTGGGTTTAGAGTTGATACACTCTACCAGGTTAGAGGAAGTCGACTGGGAATGATGACGTGTGATACTATCCGATAGACTGAACTATGGCACTGGTGGTTTGGACACCTTCACTACAGGGCCCTTCCCGAAGCAAGGAAGGTGGTGACGGGGATGCCCAAGTTCACAAATGATCATGAAGATGTATGTCAGCGTTGTGCCGAAGGAAAGCATACAAGGGGACCTTTTCCTCAAGTGTCACAAAGACATCTGATGTCTTGCAATTGATACATTCTGATCTGTCCGGGATGTTGCCCGTAACATCCTTGGGAGGATGTTCTTATTATATGACATTCATGAATGACTATTCTCGCAAAACCTGGATATACTTCTTGAAAAAGAAGGATGAGGCTTTCATGTGGTTCCGTACCTTCAAAGCCTTGGTGGAAAATCTGACAGTGAAGAAGATCGAGATATTGAGGACCGATAATGGCACTGAATATAAGACAAACGAGTTGAAGAAATTTTGCAGAGAAGTTGGCATCAAGAGGGAGACCACAACTGTCTAATATCTATACTCCTGAGAAGAATGGCGTTGTTGAACAAAAGAATAGGACCATTGTGGAAGCTGCCCATGCCATGCTATGTGACCAAGGTCTATCAAAGTTTTTGTGGGGAGAAGCTGCAAACACTGCTGTGTACATACAAACCCGATGCCCGCATTCCGCTCTGGACTCCAAAACTCCCAAAGAGGTTTTCTCTGGTAAGAAATTTGACGTCTCGCATTTTAGAGTTTTTGGATGTCCTATTTATTTTCATGTGCCAAAGGAGAAGAGGAGCAAGCTGGATGCTTCTGGAAAGAAGGGAATGTTTGTGGGCTATAGAGAAACTTTGAAGGCCTATAGAGTTTATGCACTTGGTCAAAAGGAAGTAGAGATATGCCACGATGTTACCTTTGACGAAGATGCTTCCCTGAGGAAAGTAGTCAATCTTCCGAGATCTAAGGAAGATCATGAAGCAAGACTTGGAAATCAAGAAGAATCGAAGGATGAGCCGATGCCCGATGTTGAAGGACCGATGGACCCGATTGATCCACCTCCTTCGATGAGGAAAAGACCATCATGGCTTAGGGACACTCTGGATGCCGAGAATCATATGGCCCCAAGGGGGACATTCCGTGAAAGCAAGAAGCAGAATAGATACCAAGGGTATCTAGCAGCCATGAGTACTATTGTACAATCCGAGCCTAGATCTTTTGAGGAAGCCATAAAGCATCAAGTCTGGAAGGATGCTATGCACGAAGAATATGAGTCCATTAGGAAGAATGATGTTTGGGATGTGGTTCCAAGACCAGAGGACAAAGCAGTTGTCACCTCAAAATGGCTCTATAAGATCAAGCATGGATCTGATGGAAGTGCTCAAAACTTCAAGGTAAGATTCATTGCCCGTGGCTTCTCTCAAAAGGAAGGCGTAGACTATGATGACATATTTGCACCTGTGGCCTGATATACCACCATCCGATCTATCATAGCCCTTGCTGTTACGCAAGATGGAATCTTCATCAGATGGATGTGAAGATCGCATTTATGCATGGTGTGATAAAGGAAGAGGTGTATGTGGAGCAACCTTTGGGCTTCGAAGTCCAGGATCGGACACCCATGTCTGCAGGTTGAAGAAAGCCCTCTTTGGGTTGAAGCAAGCACTCAGAGCTTGGTACGAGAGGATAGATAGCTACCTGATGAAGCTAAGCTTCACTTGTAGTAATGCTGATTCGAACCTTTACTTCAAGGTTGATAGAGAAAAGCCTCTCATTCTAGTGCTGTATGTGGACGACCTCTTCCTGACAGGTGCTGACCCTCCCATTCATCAGTGCAAGAGGGAGCTCGCTGCTGAGTTCGAGATGAAGGACCTAGGACTGATGCATTACTTCCTAGGCTTGGAGGTCTGGCAGAGACCTTGCAAGATTTTCCTTTCTCAAGGAAAATACATTATGAAGCTTCTGGAAAGATTTGGTATGGTGGACTGTAAGTCCGTGTCGACACCGTTGGAGCTCAACAAGAAGTTTAGTGGTAGCATTGCTGGGCCCATGCTAGCAAATCCTACTGAGTATCGTCAACTCGTAGGGGCCCTGATGTTCTTAGTGAACACTCGTTCGGACGTATGTTTTGCAGTGAACACTTTGAGTCAACATATGGTTGAGCCTCATCACTTTCACTAGGTTGGTGCCAAGAATCTGTTGAGATATCTTCGGGGCACAATAAACCATGGGCTGAGATACACTGCCGGGAGCATGACACTCCTTGGATATACTGATGTTGATTGGGTTGGCAGTGTGGTGGATTGCAAGAGCACATCGAGATGCAACTTCACACTTGGTTTTGCTTCGATATCATGGATGAGCAAGAAGCAGAAGTCGGTGTCTTTGAGCACGCGGAGGCCAAATACATTGTAGCGAGTATGGCCTGTTGTGAAGTAGTTTGGTTGCGAAAGCTCTTTAGTGAGCTGTTCGGGCATGTGCTAGTTACCATGGTGATACTCTGTGATAATTAGAGTGGGATTCGTTGTTCGAGAATCCCGTGTTCCATGATTGATCTAAGCATATTGATATCAGGTACCACTTTATCCAGGATATGGTACAGCGAGGCGGCGTAAGGCTCGATCATATAGGAACTGATGAGTAGGTCGTGGACATTCTCACAAAGCCCCTGGGGAAGGTCAAGTTACTAACCTTCCGTGAAAATCTTGGTATCGTGAAACGACCCTATGCTGATGGTCCTGTTGGACGATGAGCTCTGGGAGCTCTGGGGGGCTTTGGGGATAGCTTCTCGGAGCTATAAGCAACGACAAGGCTAGGCTTGCCGAAACATGTTGGTGTGCTTCTGCCCCATCGTTTTGATGATTGAGTTGGTTCACCTCTCATGATCTGTGCCTCGTATGCATCCTACCCATTGAGTCTCGGGCTCATGGGAAGTACCTCTCATTTGGCCAGTGAGGTGGGAAAAGCTAGAGACTAGTAGCAAAGACTGATGGATGCATTAGAGATTTTCGTACTCTCTATCCAGGATGGCACGATCCAACCACTTGATCTGGGATTAAGTATAGTGAGGTTTCAGAGCTCCAACTGACTTCGGGTCAGATAAACCAACTTCAGATTGGTATGAGACTCTTTTTGAGTCCTATAGAGGTTTCAAACCTCTGGGATGAATCTGTCAACCGGGAATGATGTCTTTGTGACTGACCCACTTTTGTTCTGAAATAAAGAAGCTAACAAAGCAAGTTACGATGGGATGACGCTTGGATTGCACAGGTGGATGGAGTTCTCCCAGTTGAGAGGGAGTGTTAATTTTGGACAACTAGGTCCAAACTCCATGTTGTGATGCTTATATGAAGATGCCAATATTTTTATTGGATTCCTCTTTCAGAGAGGTGCATGATCGATCTAAAGATCATCTTGATCCGATGAGCAGAACATTTATTTTGAATTTATTCAAAATATGTGCAGGTCGACTTGAATGAAATGTAGGCTTGAAGCCCCAGCAGTTGTGTCAATCACCCTCATTGATGGATATAAATTGGTCAACGTTGGAGGACATTTTCATTCATCCATCACATCACATCCTCTCTCCTCATCTGATTGGTTCGGGCATCTATTGGAGTCTCTTCATCACTCACACGTGGGAAAAAGCAACATCTAGGGTTTTGGTCTGTCTAGGGTTTCCCATGCAGAAATTGAGCATTGTTGACTTTGGTCAACGCTTGGTTAAATTGATCCGAAACTCTCCCAAACTTTCAACTTCCTCAATCTGCATTTTTTGGCACAAATCCCGAGGCTGGACGTTGACTTTGACTTAGCTGCGTTGACTTTGCCATTGCTGCTATTTGCATTGACCATTCACTGATAGCGTTGACTTTCGTTGACTTTTGGGGTTGACAGATCTGGCAGTCCTAGAGGGTTTTATGACACTTCTGGTTGGCTGACCGTATTGAGACTTTGCTAGTTGAAGTTTCTTGTTGACCGTCATAATGCACCAACACACATATATTTTGGCTTGTTTTCTGTCGATCTACTGGTATGTTCTATCAGCATTTTACTTTGTTGTTTATGTGATTGCTGACTATTATTGGGATAAAATTTAAAGTTGCATCAAGCGTAGAACATCTACAAAAATTTACAGTAGTCCTATCCTAGACAACCATGTCAAAGCTCAATGTGCCACCTGCCATTCTGTATACCTCCATTTCTTTGGATATTTCTGCACGTTCTGATGGAGATGGCACCATCTTCTGAACACAAGTGAAAAAGCCATCCATGACCTCAGCATCAAATAAGAAACTACACGAGTAAGAAAATTCAGGGTTCAGGAAGATCCCTGCAGCATGAATGGGACGATGGAGTGTGTTGTTCCATCGCTCATCAATCACTTCCCATACAAGAAATTGTTTCTGAAACCCCTCATCACCCTTATCATCATAGTATCTGCAAAAGGCTTCTTTGGCTCTATCCATGGCCTCATACAAGTAACCCATTGCGGGTTTCTCTCCATCAACTACTCTAAGAACCTTTACCAAAGGTTCAGTAATGTTGCACACCTCTTGCACTCCCGCCCAGAAGCTTTCCTGATATGAAACCAACCTGCAGATGGCCTCTCCCTCTGGTTTGTTGCTGTATGTCAAAGCACGCCACTCCTCTGAAAGAAGCATTCTCTTCAAATCCCACATAGAATTCAGGAAGGAATGAAGAGATATGAAATTGGTGGCAAACCATGTAATAGCAGGGCGCACTAACTCCTTGTTGGTGAATGTTCTCATCAAATGAAGCACAGATGCATGATTATATATAAATTTTGTAATGCTCTTTGATGATTCAACAATATCTTTGACAAAATGAATCTTTCCTATGTCTTCCAACATCAAATCAATGCAGTGTGCAGCACAAGGTGTCCAAAATATGCTTGGATGCCTCTCCATAAGCATCTTGCCAGCAACAACATAATTTGTAGTGTTGTCTGTTATGATTTGGACAACATTTTGTGGACCCACCTACAGAATGAACACATCCAATAAATAACATAATAATCATGCATCTTTGACATGTGTAGATGCATCAACAGATTTCATAAATATTGTCCCATTGGGACAGTTGACCAAGAAGTTAATAAGGGTCCCACCCTTTTGATCAGTCTAACCATCTGACATCACAGTGCATCCTGTGACTTCCCATGATGCCCTTAACTTCTCCAATCTCTTGGTGCAGTCAAATTTTTCATTTTGAAGAATGCGCCCTCTAAAGTCATCATATGAAGGGGCTTTGTATCCTGGGCCAACAACAGTGATTGCATCAATCGCAGCCTGATAAAATGGATTGTTTCTGGCAACACTAAAAGGAATATCACTCTAAAGAAAAAGCTTGCCCAACAACTTGTCAGCTTCTTTCTTCTCCCTTTTTTTAATAAGTGAGGAGATAGATGGCTGTGCACCGAGAGTGGTTCTAGGAACAAAATATGAGGCAGCTACGAGGTTGGGTGTAGAAGATGGTGATGGTGAAGAACCACTACCACTCTCACGGTCACCTCTAAACACTGATATTTGACTTCTCAGAGCTGCCTTGTTGAGTTTAGTTGTTTCTATTCCTTCCAATGATTTGAGGGCTCTTCGAATTATTTTTGGATTGATATTTGTGCAAGGCCCTACTTCATGTCCAGGAACTTGTGCAAGGTGGTATTTCAATCTGTATACTCCCTTGTCATGTGTTGACCACATAACTTGCAACTCAAGTTTGATCGCTCAAACCCCTGATTAGGTTCACCAAATTCCCACAAAGAATCCAATTTCCTTGGCATGTTTGTAAATTTGTTGAACTCTTGAGTTTTACTGTAAGATGAAGTTTGAACCTAGGGCACAAGAAAAATTGCAAGTTAAAAGCTAACATAAAATATTTACAATTTTACATACAACATTTTGATTTTTTCACAAAAAAAACCCTCAACTCAATGCAAAAATAATGAGAAAAAATACATATTGAAACCCAAGAAAAAATAATGGAAAGAAACTAGGAGCATAAGAAGAAATATAAAAAATAAACTTAACAACCAAATTTTTGCATTTTTGACCAAAATAAACCCTCTCCACTCAATAAAACAAAAAACAAAAAACACAACCAAATACAATAAAAAATGATGAAAAATACATGGGGATAGAAACCCATGGAAGAACAAGAAAAAAAAGGGTCAAATTTGATGCCCATACCTGGAAAAAATGTTTTGCCGAAGAAACTTGGTCCAAACTTGAATTTTGTTGGCTTGGGTTGCTAAATTCCTTTACTTTTTTCCTCTCGTCCTTGTAGATGACTTCTCCTCCTCCTTAGCTCTATTTCTTAACCTCTGTTTGCAAAAATGAGGAAAAAAAAATCGAATTTGCTTGTTAAAGGGTCGCTATTTTATGGGCCCGCGATTATTTCCTGTCAGATCGAGATTTTTTCAAAATAAAAAAATCGCCGAAAAAATCGGCGATTATATATGTAACAACCCATTCCTAATTGATAAGTAAAATAACATTAGCGAGTATACGACATACGCATGTGATAGCTACATATGCCTATATCGCATACCCCGCACTAGTATTAAGGCTACCTAAGTGAGAATAACGAATTTAATATTACTATATATTTTATCTCGCCATGATATAACGAAATCTCAACAGGCATGGGAGAGTGTTATTTAAGAAAACCAAATTATAATTTAGTTAAAAAATTATATATATGGGTGAACTAATAAAGTAATAATATAATTAATTAAGGCAAATTAATTAAGATAAAAACAAATCTAATACAAATTAAATTCAAATTAAGACCTTACTTAAAGCCATCGCTTCTACGTATCTAGATAAGGATTCAACTTGGATATTTCATGCACTTAACCCAAAACCTTATCTCTAAGTTAAATGTCTCATTAAATGAACATAATATCTCCTTAAATGCATACCCACCCTCATAAATGAGAGAATATCTACGGGAGTTGAGGGCGGTGGAGAAAATCAATATAAGTGAAAAGGATGTGAAGGAGGAGGGGACGGTTTTTGGAGGAAAAATTCTGCATTCTGTCAAAAGGAAAGATTGAAGGATACTATCAGCACTGGAAGGGAGTCTCATCGTTCTTGGGATTCTGGGCATGGGGGCAGAAGAGTGATCTTCTGGATCTAGGATTGTTCCTAGATCGGCTGGGAGGATTATATTGTTTCGGTGAACTGTTCAACTGTCCACAGCATCACCGGAGGAGAGCCATCATTAAACCATCAGCTGCATTCCAGGTATTTCTTTTATGTATAAAATATTTCTTTTATGTATAGAATAGTTTCTCAATTAAATTTTACTGCTGATTTTCATTGAAATGCATTACTGCTGAAATATATACTTAGATTAAATTTTCTTAAAACTAAATTTTTGTGTATGGAACCTTACATTTGGTATCAGAGGGCAGTTTCAAACCCTTTTCGACCTCATAGGCCCTGCAAATTTTGTAAATTTTCTGACTATAGCATGAAAATTATCAAATAAATAAGTTGGGTTATTATTACTTTTATTCTAGTTAAATATTGTTCTATTATTCTATATTGATCAGCATGATTAAAACCATCTGGCCAGGCCTTCAATTAGGAAGTAAGCCCATACCAATCGTTGACTGTTCTGCAGGTAGATCCCTTGGGCATACAACTTTCGTGCTCTAATTTTCTACTCAGAAATGAGGTTTTTCAGATCTGGTGAAATTTGTGAGATTTTGTAGTTCTCTATGTAACTTTTGCTCACTCAGAGCTCTCAGAAATTGATTTCTCTTAAAAACTGTAAAGTGGCCCATAGTTAGTAAATTCTCCAGTGTTTTAGATCTCTAGAAAACCTTATTAAGAGAAGAAACAACTTTCAAAATTACTATCGAAAGTATACAAAAAAATTTTTTACATAGAAATACAGCTGTGGAAAAAAAAAAAATTTAGTAATTACAGAAAATATGCTGGGACAAGCATATCACAAACATGACAGGTGCACACGATGACCCATCTAGCTTGTTACCCGATCAAAACAAACATCAACACTACTCTGTTTATTTCTAAACTGCCAATAAATTCACCAAAGTTTCGCATCAAGAAGATAGAACCAACAAACAAATTCAGTTGCACGTAGTGACCTCTTGTTCGCTGTCCATTTCTCTTCGTCTTGAACTTAAGCATCCCTTGTTTGTTCCAGTCTTCCCTGACAGCGCTGCCCACCACCATTGCCGCCATTGCCGGTTATCAGAGCGCAGCTCCTATCAAGCAACCTGCCGTGGAATGAAGAGATTTTTCTATCAAAGTCATTATCGGTAAAGTACTCCGAAGAGAATAGCGGATTCCGAGATAAGTTTAGGATTTCCGGTAGGATTCAATCGGATAAACAGTAAAGAAAGAAATAATAAATATACCTATTATTATATTGGCTCTGTCTCGAGCACCTGTAGGGCAACCATAACATCCATCAGAAATAACGGGTTGGACCCGATCCACATATACATTCAAAAAAAAAAAAAATTAATATTGAAGTTTTCTAATCTCACTGGTTAAATTCACAACATTTTAGCTAAAATACCAGTTCCAAGGGGCACTAGGGAAATTTAACATGAACCATACCATTGCCGCGGCATTTGTGAGTACGGGGTCCATCATGGCAATGGAAAACGAATAGCGCAGTCAGAGTTGAATCTGAAGTATTATAACCACATATCCCTTGACTTGCGCCTCACATGATTTACAGCCTTCAATTTTTTTATTTTTATTTTTTGAATCGATTGTATTACTGCCGCATTACCGTTGCCAGCGAGAAATACAAACTATCATCTCTTCCTACTTCTCAACAAACCGACGAAAACGATTTTCTTTGCTTCTCAAATTGGTCAATCGATGGACGGTTCGGCGCAAGTGATACCATTGATGTTTGCTCCAATGTTGAAAATTGATCCTTCGCAAACGTACCCAAATTGTTTATCGCTGGCATTTTCCCTCACAGGCAGCGGATGACCGAGCTTCAAATAAAGGAACTTCGGATTGAAGACATTGCACCGTGGAAATGCAGGGTATCGATTCGCACGTCCCATACACCCTCGTCTGAGAGAAAATGAATATATATCATAATAAATATACACCAACGTTCGAGAGGGAACTTGAGCGTCCTATCAGACTCAGCAGCTGCGATATCAGAACAGTCTCTCTGATGATCAACGGAGGGAACTTAAGCCTCCTATCACGCTGTCCTCACCTCCATATTCCAGATAGTGATGCAGATCAAGCTCTGTCCATAACATCCCGTGAAACAGAGCAAGGACGTTTCTTCGATGGAGAGAAAACTGATTCCTTTTTATTTAAAAATACAAGCATTCCTGCGGCATGGCTCGAACTGGAGGCTCCCGAGCTGGAGAGCTGGAGTTCTCTCACGGAAAAAACGTGGATACGGAATCGACATCTGGGTTTTACTTGATCTGTTGTCAAAATTACCAATAGTAAAATGAAGCCACGAATACAATCTCTGTTGCTTCATACATACGGGAGGGAATATGATACGGAATTTAATTTTGGCATATAGTGTATATGGTTAATAAAGAACGGATAGATAATGTCGCCATAGGTTTGTCACAACACACATATATATATGAATATATCATATTTCCGGAATATGGATATAATACATTTAAGTCTTTAAAAATAAATAAATAAATAAAAAATGCAATGCCATATGTTTTGTACATAGTGAATAATTCGCTCCACCATGTTGTATGATTTGAAACGTTTAAATATATATGCGCTAATATAATTTAAGCCAAAGTTTTTACTTATGCCATCGAAGCCCTTGTTAAATAATTGCCACCGTTGATAGGTATTCGAGCGTTAGGCTATTTAAAAGATATAGGTGGAGTTAATATATAAAGTTGGAATTTAATATACATGATATGATAACCAAACCATATATAGATTTATATATATTTATGGCATATTATGGTGTGATATCTAAGATTGAGGTGACAAAACTTATGATATAACACATCATTAAACAAAGATCAAATGATAACATCGAAAGCTGTGACAGTATGTGCATAATAATAAATTAAAACTATAAGTCAATTTTGGGAAAAGTTAAAATTGGATTCACGTTGGGTTGGGATTTAATAGCTGTTGCATATAAAAGTTTTGAGTTAAGCTTTTATATATGATATAAAAGTCTAAATACGTTCACGATTGAAAAGTATGATAAAGTATTTTGTTATATACATAGTAATTATTTATAAAAGGTGGGAATCAAACTAAATAAAAATTGATTAACACTATTTATAAATTATTTAGAGTTTGAATTTATACAAAATAATTGAAATTTTGCTCTCATTTGTTTTGTTACACAAACAGGGAGAGTCACAAGGGTGAAGAAAATCAATATTCAAGTTTTAGTTATAGTTATAAGTAGCTGAAATCATTAAATCCCTTCTATCACTGCATCAGGGAATAAAACATTCTAGACAATTTTTTTTGAACTAACACTTTGATCGATGAAAACCTTGCATTCCACTCTAGATTTAGTAAGCATACATTACCCTGCATAGGACAAGGAGGTCGCGTTGCCACCCTCTTTGACCTCGGTACCAGTAAGACCTGCCTGCAGGTAAAATAGCAAAAGAATTATACCCGTATGCCAGCTCAAACCTTACGAAAATTATATTTTGTCAGTTTGAAAATGTATCCACTCATGAATTTATTATGTATTTCAGGAAAAAAAAAATTACCATGTTTAACACGTACCAAAGGCGGCAGTGCCGCCACCTCCACCTTCACCATCGACTTCACCACCATTAAGATCGCCGTCAGCACCTGTTGCTCCGCCCGATCTCACTACTGTGATGAGCTCTTTAGAAGCCATTATGGAAACCTTGAAAGGGTCGCAGTCGACCAAGAACAAGGAGGAGCGACGTCAGTCAGAGGAAAGACATTCAGAAAGGCCGAAGGATTTTGATGACAAACCTCACAGAGAAGATATTTCACGGGAACTGCAAAAGATTAAACTCCCGGAATTCTCTGGAGGATGAGTTGGAGAACATGCCGAAGCATGGTTGGAAGGGATGATCAGATGCTTCGCATTAAGAGAATATTCTTCAACTTCTAAAACAAAGATCGTTGTATTCCAACTCAGGGGGAATGCTCTGATTTGGTGGGGGAATATGGAAAAACAACTGCATCTCACTTCAGATACCGTTCCTTGGGAGTTGTTTGTGGACCAATTCCGTGCGAAATACTTACCACCCTTCTTTCAAGAGCAGCAAGCCGGAGCTTTCCATACTCTAACCCAAGGGGGTAAAACCGTGGAAGAATACGAGATAAAGTTCATGGAACTTCCTTATTTAGACACGGATGAACGCCAGGCCGAGCGTTTCGTATTTGGGTTGAATCCTCGGATCAGAGCAATGGTAAGAATGTGGAAGCCACCGACGATGGCAGAGGCGGTTGAATGTGCTCGTTATGCAGAAGAACATCTAGGGATTCAAAGGGATTTCAGGTCAGCTGAATCAATACCGCAGGCATTTACATTAAAAACTCCCCGAAATTTCTTCCGAGGAAATAACTCGAGGCCACCCCCTTATGGTAACAGGTTTACCCCAAGAGGAGCGGGGGCAGGAACTCCCAGGACCATAAATGCAATAGCTTCCGGGTCCTCAAACGTTAGTGCTTGGAGGTCTCGAGGGACTGGTAATCGGGGAAGGAATGGGAGAGGAAGCGGCACCAGGGGACAGAGTTCTTGGTCGGGGGTTTCTCAGTCAAACGCAAAAGGACCAACCCAAGTGGACTGTTGGGGGTGTGGAGGACCTCATCTGCGACGTGATTGTCCGGAGAACTCTCGGCGAATAGGAAAAGAACCATCATCAGATGCCCAAAGCAATCACAAAATCCACGCTGTCGTCAACAACAACCAAGCAACGCATCAATCCACGGTAGTGGAATCTTCAGGTACAATCAATGGAATAAAACTCAAAATCTTGTTTGACACTGGAGCTACTGATAGTTTTATTTCATCTTATGCATTGAATAAATGTGGGTTGGCAGCCTGCAAGCAAGACGATTTTAGACAGGTAGAAATGGCTTCAGGAGACCTTCAATCGGTAGAATTAAGTGTGGAGGATTGCAAAGTTGATCTAGGAGTCTGTTTGACCAAACTAAAAGTATATGTCACGGCCCTAGGTACTTACGACCTGGTGATAGGAATGGATTGGTTAGAGACTCATCGAGCATGGGTAGACTGCTCCGGGAAAACAATACTTTGCTTGAATGATGTGGGAGAGATAATCCAAATTCAAGGTATTAAGAGAAAAGTATCCTTGCATTTCATCTCAGCCATGCAAATGAAACGGTGTTTAAGGAAGGGTTGTCAGGTGTATGCAGTTCAAGAGGTAAGCAAAGAAAAAGGGCCTTCTTTAGATCAGTATTCGATTCTATCAGAATTTCTGGATGTTTTTCCAAAAGAATTACTTAGACTGTCTCCTTGGAGAGAGCTAGACCTCACCATTGAATTGAAACCTGGTACGGAACCTATATCCAAAACTCCTTACCGAATGACTGCCCCGGAACTTCAAGAATTGCAAATACAGCTGAAAGAACTGTTAGATGTAGGGCACATTCGACCCAGTGTTTCACCATGGAGTGCTCCTGTAATCTTTGTCAAGAAGAAAGATGGTTCGTTACGACTGTGTGTGGATTATCGAGATTTGAACCGGGCCACAGTAAAGAATAGGTATCCAATGCCTTGCATTGACGACCTTTTTGATCAAATGAAAGGAGCTACAGTATTTTCAAAGATCGATCTGCGATCGGGTCATCATCAACTTAGGATTAGCGAAAGTGATGTTTCTAAGACTCTATTCCGAATTCGTTTCGGGCATTATGAATTCATTGTGGTGCCATTTGGGTTGACCAATGCACCTGCAGTATTCATGAACCTTATGAATAGCGTTCTCCGCAAATATCTCGACAAATTTGTACAAGTTTTCCTGGACGATATTCTCATTTACTCTAAAAATGAGAAGGAGCACGAAGAGCATCTTCGGATAGTGTTATCTTGTCTCAGAGAGCATAAGTTATATGGAAAATTATCCAAATGCGCTTTCTTTCAGAAGGAAATCCATTACTTAGGTAATATCATATCAGGCGAAGGAATCTTTGTAGATCCTGAAAAGGTAAATACAATCAGGGAGTGGCCAATACCTAAGAATGCACATGAGGTGCGTAGTTTTATGGGTTTAGCAGGTTACTACCAAAGATTTGTGGAGGGATTCTCCAAAATTGCAAAGCCGATCACAAACCTCCAGCGCAAAGGCGTTAAGTATGAGTGGACTGAGGAGTGTGATAAAGCTTTTTCTGAACTTAATCGATTATTGACTAGTGCACCGATTTTGCGAGTACCGGATATGGATAAAGATTTTACTGTATGTACCGACGCATCCAAGCAAGGGTTAGGTGCAGTTTTAATGCAGGAAGGAGGCGTAATAGCATACGCTTCAAGAAAATTAAAAACCCATGAAGAACTTTATGCTACGCATGATTTGGAACTAGCCGCGGTGGTCTTAGCTTTAAAGATGTGGAGACATTACTTGGTGGGGAGAAACTTTGTGCTTAAAAGTGACCACCAAAGTTTGCAGTATTTATTCACCCAGAGAGACTTGAATGCAAGACAAAGACGATGGAGTGAACTCCTAAGCGAATACGATTTTGCGATTTCATATATCAAAGGGAAGGAGAATGTTGTAGCAGATGCATTAAGTAGAAGACCTCGAATATTCTCCCTCATACCTATCAGGGTGAACTTGAGAGATCAAGTACTTGAACATCTTGTAAGAGATAGTTGGTACTTAAAAGTAAGGTCGGGGCTCGAAAGCAACCATTTGAAGGAACTTAAGTTCGAAGGATACGATTTGGAAGAGGACGGAATTCTACGATTTCACGGAAGGATGTATATACCAGATAGTGGAGATCTCCGAAACACCATCTTGAAGGAAGCACACCGAGCAGTATATTGTGCACATCCGGGGGTAAAGAAGATGTATGCTGACACTAAGAGACTCTTCTTCTGGTCAGGCATGAAAAACGACATTGTCAAATTTGTCGCTAGGTGCCTTGAATGTCAGCAAGTAAAAGCTGATCATCGTCACCCAGCAGGTCTCTTACAACCTCATGACATCCCTATGACCAAATGGGAGATAATTTCTATGGATTTTATCGTTGGGCTGCCTCTTACGCAACAAAAGCATAATGCCATTCTGGTTGTGGTGGATAGATTAACCAAAAGTGCCCATTTCATCCCAGTAAGAGATACTTATGAAGTAGCTGACGTAGCACGGGTATTCATAAATGAAATTATCAGATTTCATGGAGTACCTAAGAAAATCATATCCGACAGAGATCCTCGGTTCACATCAAGGTTCTGGAATTGTATGCAGTCGGCCTTGGGAACTCAGTTAAATTTGAGTACTGCCTATCATCTTGAGACCGATGGACAGACAGAAAGGGTAAATCAAGTACTCGAGGATATGCTAAGGATGTATGTTATGGACCAACAGTCACACTGGGAAAAGTACTTACCCTTGGTAGAATTTGCTTACAACAATAGCTATCACAGCTCAATCGGGATGCCGCCATTTGAAGCATTATACGGAAGACCTTGCAGAATGCCGTTGAGTTGGGACAGGTTAGAAGATCGAATAATCGTCAGACCAGACTTGATCCAAGAGATGGAGGATTAGGTAAAACTGATTAGACAACGGTTAAAAGAGGCTCAAGATAGACATAAAAGTTATGCGGACACTCACAGGATAGATAGAAGCTATGTAGTGGGAGATCAGGTTTTCATCCGCATCAGACCAAATAAGAGCACCATCTGGTTTGGGAGGGGGACAAAATTATCCCCCCGGTTTATAGGACCGTTTGAAGTCCTGGAAAAAGTTGGACCTGTCGCTTATCGTCTTGCACTGCCACCCCACCTGCACAAAATTCATAATGTATTTCATGTATCTGCCTTACGACACTATATTGCTGATAAATCTCATGACCTTCAATGGAAGGAACTGTAGGTATCGGACGAGGGAACCCTAACGGTCGAACCATTACGTATTCTGGAACGTAGGGTTCGACAGCTCAGGAACCGCCGGATAGACCAAGTGAAAGTCCAGTGGGACAAGTATAGTCCTGGATCAGCGACTTGGGAGGATGCTGAGACTTTCTGCCAGAATTACGCAAGCTTATGCTAAATTTTGAGAACTGAAAACTTTTATGTATATGACTGCTTTATTTTGGACACTTAAAATTTTGAAATACTATGTAAAGATGAGTTTTACTTTACTGGTACATGGATACCCATAAAGATAGAATGCTACACTTTAACGTCTGAATATATGTTGTTTGTTTAAATTTCTTGGTGTATGGACTGCGTATGCGAGATGTCATTTAGAACATTGCGAGAATATGAAATCCTAGATTAAATATTATAGATGAAATGTAATATTCCTAATTTGCGACAGCAAATTGGAATATTCTATTTTGTTTATTTTTCCACCTATAGTTTGTAAGTAAATAAAAAGTGAGTAAAGAGGGTCTAAACTCACTTAAATGAAATAAGACATCCACCTAGTAGCACAACGTTGTGACTTAAGTGGGAGTCAAGGGGGGACCCAACACCACGTGGAGGAGGGGGACTATGGACACTCTAGAAGTTTCTCCAAGCTTCTGCGCAGATAAGGATGAGAATGTGGATAAGGATGAGGATGTGGAGAAGAGAGAGAGGCTACATTTGGTTTTGGAGGGAAACCAACACTATAAAAGATGGAGGAGCCTCCTCATTTGAGGCATGCTTGGATTCTTGGATTATTGATTATTGAGTGAGACATTTGTCTTTCTTTGGCACGCTGGCTGTTTAGCCCGTCTGCTGCACTGTTTAGTGCACCGAGTGTCTCCGTGCAGAGATCTCACCCTTAGCCCCGGGGGACTTCGAGTGCCTACTCGGGCAAGGTTATTTTCTTAGCATCATCCTCCAGGACAACGTTATTGCTGCAGCAACGTAATACTGTGTTGTAGGGTGTTGCCGTGGTGACTTCACAACACCACTTCCTTCTCTTGTTTTTCAGAGGGAGAGCCTCTCTTTCCTTTGGAGGATCGGATTGGAGGACTTGGAGCTGATTTGCAGATCTTGGCACTTGGCCAAGGAGTTTTATCCCACTACTGCGCAGTCCCTCTCAGTATCTACGTTATTTTCATGGAGGGTTTGCGGGTTGATTTGTGGGGAAGATCTCAAGTGTAAGGATCAGCCTTCCACTTGGAGATCCATTGGAGGAGGTCTACTTCAGTTTGTGCATCATCTTCAGCCTTCTCTATTGTGTTCCAGATTGAGTTGCAGCTGCTGCCCAGCAAATCCGGCATTTTTGCCATTTTGTGTGTTTCAGCCAATCCCTTGGAGGATTGAGGTATTTTTGCTTGTAAGGGTTAGAGCTTGCTCCCCTATTGTATTTGAGCCATATATTGTCATATCCATGTGTTGACATCAGTTTGCAGCAGTATTCTATCATATACATCATTTTCTTAGTCTGGGGTTTATGCAGAAATAGCAGTACTTTTCATGTTTATGTACATGTGTTGTGGAGGCTTGCATTTCTTCTCTTGAGAGGTTGTTTCCTCAAGATTTGTACTCTCTTTTGCTGCTATACATTATTATTGGCTATATATGCATCTTTTGTCTCACAGCTACTGCAGAAAACGCTGTAGGGTTTCTGGATTATTTTCTTGTCTTGCGGCACCTCTATCTTGAGGGGTTTTCTATATAAAATTGTTGTTTAACCTTGCTGAAAGCCTATGCCTTGTACCCAAACTCATTCTCTAATTATTCATAGTGTTATACATCATATTCCTTCAGAAAATACGCTGCCCTTGCTTCAGCAAATTTCTGCATACTCAAAGTCTTGGGAAATCAGGGTTTTTCTTGACTAGTCGGGAAGGAGGAATTGTTTAACATAGAAAAACGCCTTTGTTTGAGCTGAAATTCGACATGGAAGTCCCTCTTGACCTATTCTAACATATTCCAGAACCTTGACCCGTCATTTTACGCAGATTTCCTTATTCACTCATTTTAGGGCCAAAATCCTCACTTTTCCCCACCTTTTTGCCCTTAAAAGCTGAGTAAAGGTTGCTGCTGATATTTATTTTGGTTGTTGAACATTTTCAGAGATATGATATGATAGCTGAAGCCCTCATACCTGAAGAATGCGTTTTTCTGGCATGATCTGCTGAAGAATCCATTTTTGGGATATTACATGAAACTATCTGTTGATGAATTTCATTACATTTCAAATATGATCAAAAGAAAGGAAATAGAAGAGTAACTACATTTTGAATATGAAACATATTGGTATACAGGTTGAAAATGGTTAAAGCAATGCATCATAAATAGAACATGAATGAACTAAATAGAAGCAGCATCTGAAATGAGAAATTTTATTGAACATATTGATACCTATGTGAACAAATTTTCTTATATATAAGTTCTAGGATTGATATCATAAATATCAAAGTATTTTGAATATGTAGAGGTTGTTATATGGGTAACAATTGGTTATGAACAATATAGATGCATATGCTGTAATATGTGTACAAGTGTTTACATTGCAGATTGTATACCAGTGATTACTTCGCAGAACATAGGTTACCGAAACAATAGACGTGATGACAGAATCCCCAGAACGTTGAGACTCCACGTGATTCCATGATAGGGTGTTGACCCTGGTTCTACTGGGAGGGGTGGAGGTGTTGCCCACCGTTTATCCTCCAATACCTGGTGTCATGGGAGGATTGTGCGAGTCACGCTCCCCTAGACGTGTGATGATGACTGCCAGATGCCTACAAGCATGTCAGGTCCATGTAATCGACGTTGATATCCTAGGTCTATGAATGGATCAGTAAAACTGATGCCATGTCATATTCTTGTAGAGGACGGATAGGATGGGAGTGGAAGAGATTAGGAAGGATAGGATGATTTTAGAATAGTCTGCAGAGGCGGTTGAGATGTGAAGTAACAAATAAATTACAAAGAAAAAGAAACATGCATACTCAAACGAAATTCAATCTTAAAGTACAAACCTTCTCACTTGTGCCCTAATCTCTAGAAACATGATTATCGATATGAGTATATGAAGCTCTAACTTCGGGACGAAGTTCTTCCGAAGGGAGGAAGTATGTAACAACCGATTCCTAATTGATAAGTAAAATAACATTAGCGAGTATACGGCATACGCATGTGATAGCTACATATGCCTATATCGCATACCCCGCACTAGTATTAAGGCTACCTAAGTGAGAATAACGAATTTAATATTACTATATATTTTATATCGCCATGATATAACGAAATCTCAACAGGCATGGGAGAGTGTTATTTAAGAAAACTAGATTATAATTTAGTTAAAAAATTATATATATGGGTGAACTAATAAAGTAATAATATAATTAATTAAGGCAAATTAATTAAGATAAAAACAAATCTAATACAAATTAAATTCAAATTAAGACCTTACTTAAAGCCATCGCTTCTATGTATCTAGATAAGGATTCAACTTGGATATTTCATGCACTTAACCCAAAACCTTATCTCTAAGTTAAATGTCTCATTAAATGAACATAATATCTCCTTAAATGCATACCCACCCTCATAAATGAGAGAATATCTACGGGAGTTGAGGGCGGTGGAGAAAATCAATATAAGTGAAAAGGATGTGAAGGAGGGGGGGACGGTCTTTGGAGGAAAAATTCTGCATTCTGTCAAAAGGAAAGATTGAAGGATACTATCAGCACTGGAAGGGAGTCTCATCGTTCTTGGGATTCTGGGCACGGGGGCAGAAGAGTGATCTTCTGGATCTAGGATTGTTCCTAGATCGACTGGGAGGATTATATTGTTTCGGTGAACTGTTCAACTGTCCACAGCATCACCGGAGGAGAGCCATCATTAAACCATCAGTGCATTCCAGGTATTTCTTTTATGTATAAAATATTTCTTTTATGTATAGAATAGTTTCTCAATTAAATTTTACTGCTGATTTTCATTGAAATGCATTACTGCTGAAATATATACTTAGATTAATTTTTTTTTAAACCAAATTTTTGTGTATGGAACCTTACATCGGCCGCGTGAAAAAATCACGATTTTTTGAAAAAATCGCGATTTTATCTCGATGTTTGCTTCACTGTATTCAGAAATCTGCTTAATAATGAAACCATCATATTTGCTAAATCGGTTTTCCTGCATTGGGGTTTTCTAGGGACGTTTAGTCCAAAAATAAGTGTGTCCTTTGCGTGATTGTCTCATCTTATTTTGCAGTACTTGATCTGTATATTGGTGTAGGATGCAATGTATTTGCATTAATGTTTAATGAAGAATTCTTTAAATAACTTGTTAATTGAAGGACACAAATAGGAAATGCAAATTACTTAACTGTAGTAGGATTTCTGGTACTTAGATTCAGAAATTTTCACATGTTATCAGAGCAATTGCAGATCAAGGAGGACTGGAGCCATCAGCAAAAGGACAGAGGAAAATGTGCTGCGGGAAAGCAGCTGTACCGAGAGACAACGCAGTTCTGGGCCATAGAGGCAGAGGAAGGGTGACACAATCGGCAAGGAAGGCTCATGCAGAACCTGCATCAACCTGCTAGGGTGACATTGTAGCCGCAGAAGGCAACGCAATGATTTTTGGACTAGCACAGAGGTTATTGAGTCTCATTTTTTCCGGTTGTCGTGGCTAGAGCTGCAGTACAGATTCTATCTGGAGTTGCTAGTGGGACGCATAGTGTCTAGTGGGGCAGAATCAAAGTAGAGGGAATCAATTCCTCAGAATATTTCTTGCCAAGAAGTCTAGATCCAGTGTTGAGCAATGACAACGAGAGATTAGATATGGGTGCTTCAACATTTGTTGGCAGAAGGATTTCCGTGAAGGAAATTGAGATTCAGAGGGAGCTTGTTCCTTAGAGGATTTCTAGCGCCAAAGAAATCCAGATCCGAGTTTTGCTAGGGCAGCAAGGAAAGAGGGAGAAAGGAACTTGTTCGACATTCAGTTGAGCAGAGATGGTTGCGAGTGGACTGAGGGATTAGGATAGGTTGGATGGAGCATCCAACTTTGTCATCTGGAAGGCCAAGATCCTGGCAGTTTTGGATGAACATCGCATCAAGGATTATGCCTTGAGGACGGTTGTTGTTCCGGTTGATGCTGATCCTCTCAAGAGGTACGAGGAGGCTCAAGCGAAAGCGAAACACATGATCATGGACAGAGTCAAGGATCATGTGATCCCACATATTGCTTAGAAGAACACAACAAGGGAAATGTGGGAGGCCTTAATGGCATTGTACAAGGGATCTTCTGTCCAGCGGAAGATGTTGCTTGAGAGTTAGCTGATATTTTTTCAGATGCAGAAGGGAGAAATAATCGATCCCTTCCTTGTCAGATTGCAGGGGATCTGAGATCAGCTAGCTTCCATAGGGGCTACACTAGAAGTTGGATTTATGGTCAGGACTGCCCAGAATGCAGTCACTGAAGACTAGGTCCAAAGCATTTTGGGCAGGGCTTCTCTTCCTAGCTGGGAGGAGATGTGGACAACTCTTCGACAAGAAGAGATCAGACGGTGGACCAAGGCGGGAAGCAGCAACAAAGGGATCAAAGTCAAGAAGGAGGAAGAGGAGGATGTGGCTCTCACATCAAAGGGATAGCAAGGGCAACAGAGATGGAAGAAAAAGGACATCTCGAAAGTCAGATGCTTCAAATGTGGGGAAATGCGACATTTCGCCACACTGTGCGCTCTGAAGAAGAAGGGCAAAGAAGAGAAGCCTGACTCGAAGGCTGCTCCAGCACAGGCTGATGAGGATGGTGACGATGACTGTGCCATGAGTGCTTATGCACCTCTAGAGAAGAGGTGGGGCAATTTGGAGCTGTAGTTGGAGCTACATAGAGAACTAAGGGTAGGATCCTTGAGGTGCCCAAACTCTTGGATCACATACGGCTATGGGAGCCCTTAATGACAGTAGCAGAATGACGGGAGTCAGTTGGTGTGAGGGATCATGGAGCGATAGTGGAAAAGCTAGAGCGCCAAAATATGAAGCAGCGCAGTGGAGCGTTGCAGCGATGCGGTAGGCACAAAGTAGATACGACAACACTGTAGTAGCATCAGAGGGTTAGCGCATATTAGCAGCAGAGGATTCTTCAGCATGGAGGTGCATCCAGATTGACTAGTATGTCAGGATTTGGGATGTCTTTCAGTTGCTTAACTCTCAACAACTGAGTTGTAGTGCAACAATTAGTAGTGGCAGTGCTATGGGCAGCATGATGCAGCGTATTTAGAGGGAGCTGTAGTACAGATGCAGCAGTAATAGTGGCAGAGTCATGGGCAGCAGTACAGATTGCTGCAGCGCAATGGATGAGGGGCAGTAGGCTGAGCATCAACAACGCAGAGGACCGATGTCGTGGATCAGGGTTATGCTTCTAGTGAGAAGTATTGCTAGAGCATTTTCCTCACTAAGAGGGAGTGTTGATTTTTCGGTAGCATCGGATGTGCTCTAGCTCCAAAATTTTGTGAACACGAGATCTTCAAAACCTAGAAATCATTTGGAGAAATTCCGCTCGAAGTGCATTTTATTCAAATAATTAATTATTTTTAATGGAGTCTAACTTAAAACTTAGGAAATTAAAATAATTAAAGTGAATTAATGTAAATGTGGGTGAGAAGCTTTTAAGTGTCGAGGATCAAGTCTGTTTTAATCTTAGTTGCTGATTAAAGATTTGATCATGACCGTTGATCCCTCAACATGAAAAGTATAGAGGAAGGTTGGAGGGTCAGTTGGAGAAAACACACACGGAGAGAAGCACCTAAGCTAAATCGAAATTCTGGGGCGCAGCTTGCTGAGAATTTCAGAGTGAATTCTAATGCAGAGAGGGGAAGTTCGGCAGTGGGACTTCAGTCCAAGGCCGAGAATACATTGCAGAGTGGTAGCGCAACACCAAGGAGAGACAATGCAACACCTGGGAGGGTGACCCAGAGCCTGAGAGAGGTGATACAGTCACTGAAGAGGTAGCGCTGGAGTTTCTCTGAGGTAGATCAGGCATCAGTTCAGCAGATCGATTTCTGAGCCGGGAAGGCTCACGACTCATGAGGAGGGTGACACAACTCCTAGATGAGCTGATGCAGTCTTAGCGCAGAGCTGGGAGTAGCTGCTATTGCGCAGCACTGGGGACAACGTAGTCACCTGTGGGGTTTTATCATTCTGTTGCTAAATCAACCAAAATATGTCTGTGGATAGAGGTACTTCTGCTGGGATTTTTTCTCTGTTGCGTGAGCCGGATTTGGCACCCTAGTTTTATTTAGAAACTTGCTTAATAATAAAACCCTCATATATGTTGCATCGGTTTTCCCGCATTGGGTTTTTCCGGGGACATTTAGTCCAAAAATAAGTGTCCTTTGTGTGATTGTCTCATCTTATTTTTCAGAACTTGATCTGTATAATGGTGTAGATTGCAGTGTATTTGCATTAATGTTTGCTGAAGAATTCTATAAATAACTTGTTAATTGAAGAACACAAGTAGGAAATGCAAATTAGTTAACTGCAGTAGGATTTCTTATTGTTAGATTCATAATTTTTCACAGTGTCTTGTCGCAGAATTGGGTAAAATATTGAGGGTCTATGTCAAACATGTATTTCCTCTTTTAAGAGTTGAATTAAATTGTATATCTTGTAAAAATATTTTAATGCATGGTTACTCATATATAGAAACATGGCTAAAGTATTTGAGAGTGGAAAAAATAATTAATTGTAATATGCCGAAGGGAAATAGACAGTAATATAAAGCATAAAACAAGACATATAGTGCTAGAAACAAACCATGAAGCAAATACACATGAAATAGAGAATGCTAAGCCATTTTATTATTCTGAGAAATATAAAGAAGTACAAGAGATGATCAGAATGATGGCACCTCGACTTGGATCAGGAAAGCATAGGAATACTCTCAGAATGTCAAAGGAAATGGATGCTCTCTGCTCTAACTCCAACTACTGAAATACTGCTTTGCTGCCGCAATTGCTGGAGCCAAAATGAGTATTTGGGGCTGCTCCCCTACTCGGAAAAATGCTGATACTCTGGAATCGGTCTCTACTCACAATACCCAGAAAAGCCTACAGAGTGTTTTTGAAATGCTCAACCTCCGAAAATGCCTCCCTTGAGGATCTATGCTATCCTCCCAAGGGCCACACTGGTGCTGAATGACAACCTCCAAAATAGGGACTCCCTCCCTCCCAAATATCTCCAATTGGAAAGGGCTGGCCCCTTGCTCAATCCTCCGGCCCGAATCCTCCAAAATGGCACCAATCCAGAACTCTCCCAAGATGAACTGCGTCCTCTCTCTCAACACTGCGCAGTCCCTAGATGCTCCGCTCCACAACGAAGGCAACCACAAATCCTCCTGCAAAAATGATGGTAGAATACCTCACCCGAGCAAGCACTCGAAGTCTCCTGGGGCTGAGGGTGGGATCTCCGCACGGAGACACTCGGTGTACTAAACAGTGCTGCAGACAAGCTAAACAGCCAGCGTGCTCCAAGTCGAAATGACAAGCTCAAGATGCATCAACATGAATGCCCAAATGAAGAGGCTCTCCTCACTTTTGTCATGATGGGCCTCTCTCTACCCTAGGCCCCACCATCTCCTGCGTGCCCCTTGGCCCACGCTGCTCCTCTCAACTGCGTGAGGTAGGTCCCACGCTGCCCACGTGGTCTATGTCCTCCTCTCCCTGCACTGTCCACGTGGTCACTAGGCCCCACTTCCTCGAACACGATGTGGACTTTAGGGAAATACTTTATCCTAAGTGAGTTATTTAATATTTCACTCACTTTATCCATGCTCCAACTAAAATAAGGCAGAATTGGTCAAAATTAATATTTCCAATTAGCTATCTCTAATTGGGAATATTACAGTTTGCCCCGGCAAAATGTTGCTTGACCTCAAGCAACTGTAGTGATGGATGTTGCAAGATCTTCTCACTCTCCCAAGTGGCATCCTCATCCGGCAAATTCTTCCACCTCACTAAGAATTCCTGGCCTGTCCTACTCCGCAACTGTCTCTCCCGGGTATCAATAATGGCCTCCGGTTGTAGCACCAAGTGCCCCTCATCATCCGTAGGCGGAAGCTCCCCTGTCAGTGTCACCTGCTGTCCTAGCGCCTTCTTCAGGCACAATACGTGAAAGATGTTATGAATCTTGCTACCCTGGGGTAGCTCCAACTCATAAGCAACCTGCCCAACTCTGCGTATCACCCTGTAAGGCCCATAAAAATGGGGCTTGAGCTTCTCAACTCCCTTCTGCTTTAGAGTAGACTGTTGGTATGGCTGCAAACGTAGGTAGACCAAGTCCCCTACCTCAAAATGTCTCTCCACCCGATGCCTGTCGGCATACAGATTCTGCTGGTTCTCTGTTGTAGCCATGTTATCCTTGGGAGCTCGGAGGATGTCTTGACTCTCTTGGATACAGTCCTTGGCTCTCGGAGCCTTGCTGGCACCAAACATCACATAAACAAAAGATAAAGCATGATAACCATATAATGCGTAAAACGGAGACATACCGATGGTCATGTGATGTGTGTTGTTGTAGCAGTACTCTCCTATGTGTAGCCACTTCAGCGATGCTCTCTGTTGTCCACTGACATAGTTACGCAAGTAGCCCTCCAACCACTTGTTAACTATATCTGTCTGCCCATCTGTCTGTGGGTGGTAGCTAGTGCTCGGTGTCAACACTGTCCCCACTAATCGAAAAAGCTCTTGCCAAAACCCGCCCATGAAGTGGCTGTCCCTGTCACTAACAATGGTCTTGGGAAGACCATGTAACCTGAAGATGTCCCTGAAGAACAGCGCCGCCACCTATGCTGCTGTATAATGTGCGGATATGGCGAAAAAATGTGCATATTTCGTCAGTCGATTAACGACGACGAATATACAGTCCTTGCCTTGCACCATGGGCAACTCTGTGATGAAATCCATCGAGATACTCTCCCATTTCCCCTCTGGAATGGGAAGAGGCTGCAACAAACCTGCCGGATGGTTCATCTCCCCCTTGTTTCGCTAACAAACCTCGCACTCCTTGACATGCTGGAGTATGTCCTCCTTGAGGCCCTTTCATGAGAACCTCTCTTTGATGGCCTTGTAGGTTTTGGTAAACCCCTGATGGCCAGACAATGGTGAATTGTGAGAAGCCTGCAATATCTTCTTCTTGAGCTAAGAGCCCTCAGTCAAGAAGACCCTGTCCCTGTAGTAGATGATCTCATCCATCACACTATATCTGTCATCTGTCCATCCAAAACCTCACAAGCAAATCTGTCCTTGGAGTACTCCACCAATAGTTGAGCCCTCCAATCTACGTCCATACTCATCAGAGACAACGTGGCTGGTCTGCGTGAAAGTGCATCAACCACCATGTTGTTCTTCCCTTTGACATACTCGATGTCAAAGTCGTAGGCTTGAATCTTGCTAACCCACTTCTACTGCCTGTCCTGTAGTTCTCTAAGAAAAACCTGAGGCTATTGTGGTCAGTCCTCACCCTAAACCTGTTACCTACCAGGTACTGCCGGAATTTGGCCAATGCATGCATGATGGCCAACATCTCCTTGTCGTATATGGCATACAACCGCTCATGTGGTAGGAGCTTCTGGCTCTCAAAAGCTATAGGGTGGCCTCCTTGCATCAATATTGGGCCTATCCCCTCTCCTGATGCATCACACTCCAGAACGAATGGCTGCGTGAAGTCTGGTAATGCTAGAACTGGACAATTGCTCATCACCTCCTTGAGCTTGTCAAAGGCTCGCTGCGCTGTGTCTGTCCAATTGAATGCCCCCTTCTTCGTTAGATCTGTAAGGGATGCAACAAGATGAGAGAAACTCTTGACGAACTTCCTGTAGTAGGTGCAGATACCCACAAACCCCCGAAGTTTCGTCACGTTTCTCGGCTCTGGCCAATCCCTGATGGCCCTAATCTTCTCCTCGTGGACCCTCACTCCGTCCACCCCTATGATGTGTCCGAAGTATAACATCTCTGTCAACCCAAACTCACACTTGGAGAGCTTAGCATAAAACTGTTGCTCCTCCAAAATACGCAACACTGTCTCTGTGCTGGAGATGCTCCTCTCATGTCCTGCTGTATATCAATATGTCATCAAAGAAGACCAACACACACTTCCTCAGGTGGCTGCGGAAAATGTGGTTCATACATGACTGGAAGGTGGTCGGTGCATTGGTTAGCTCAAAGGACATCACCAAGAACTCAAAATGGCCATAGTGGCACCTGAAAGCGGTCTTGGAAATGTCTTGTTCCCTCACGCGAATCTGATGGTACCCGGATCTCAAATCAATCTTTGAGAATAACTGTGCCCCTCTCAACTCATCCATCAGCTCGTCAATCCGTGGAATAGGGTACCTGTTCTTCATGGTCTTTTTGTTCAGGGCCCTGTAATCAATGCACGTCCTCAATGTGCCGTCCTTCTTCTTCACCAACACTACCGAAGAAGCGAAAGGACTGGTGCTAGGCCGAATGTGTCCAAGAGCTAATAGCTCGTGGATAGCCCGCTCGATCTCGTCTCGATAGGCCTTGGGGTGCCTATAGGGTGTGGTAATGACGACCTGTATGCCCTGCTCTAGCTCAATTGTATGCTCAAATCCCTGATTCAGTGGCTGTCTTGGTGGTATCTCCCCAAACACCGTGGCATACTTGTCAAGGATGGTCTGTACCTCTGGATGAACTGTCTGCCCGGTAGTCTCTGCCTCTGACGCATGCAGCTCCACTGCCCACTCTATGTCTCCCTTCCGGAAGTCTACCTCCATCTGGTGAGCTGAAACTGTTTGAGGTGGGTAAGTGTGCATGCCCCGTATCTTCTCGTGCTTCCCTTTCTTCTTGTCATCCCACTCCATCTCCAAGGCCTCCCAATCTGTGGTGACCTTCCCCAAAGTGATCAGCCACTGTACTCCTAATACCACATTGGTATTCGGTATGTTAACCACGAAAAAGTGGTCAGTCACTGTGTAAGTGCCCATCGTCACTGCCAGCGTTGGGACATAACTGGCACACTGCATAGTCTGATCTCCTGGGACCAACACTGAAAACCCATCGAAGCTTTGTATCTGTATACCTCTCTGCTCTACCATCTGTGTATCGATGAAGTTGTGGGTCCCCTTTGTCCACGATACGGATACTCGCTACCCCCTTGCTTGTGCCTCGGACGCGCAGCGTCAGATACTTGGAAACTCCTCGCAATGCCGCAAGGGTCCCTCCGGTAGGTGCAAAGGCTGCACCTCCTGCTCTTGGTGGTGGAGGTGACAAATGATCTTGCGTTGTATGGCTGCCCCCTGCCCCCACGTCATCATACTCATCTTCTTCCCCGCTGCTCTCGGAGAAGACCTCGATATAATGTGCTTTGCCAACAACACATCTGTGTTGTGGTGCCCACGGCTCCTGACAGGTGAAACACAATCTCTTCCTCCTCAACTCCCTCCTGGCATCATCATCTAACTGTCCTCTACCCTGATTCCCCTTTGGAGGTGGAATCCTCACATCCTACCCCTTAGGCTGGAAAGCCTGTCTCTGGGGGTAAGGCGTCCTGGTCCGGGGTAAGGCATCCTGCAATTCCCGTGCCCTGCCAACTGCGTCATGAAGTGTGGTCGGTCTAGAGGATCTGACCAATCCCCGAAGCGGCTCTGCTAATCCATCAATGAACATTTAGATCATCCGTGCCACGGATAGATCTAGTACCATCACCGAGAGTCTCAGGAAATCTGAGATGTATGTATCCAGACCATAGTTTTAAAAACCGGAACCGGTGACCGGACCGGTGGACCTAATGAACCGGGTTTCTAACCGGAACTGGTCTAACCGGGAGCGGTCAGATCTCAATGAACTGGTTTTAAAAAAAATACATTAAATAATTATTTTTTTAATAAAAAAAACTATTTTTAAGATTTGCAACCATGATTCCAAGCCAATAGAGACAAAATATGAAAAGTTTGCTCATTTATATAACATGCAAAGGTGAATATATCAAAATGGCACCGAGTGCAATACATATCATCGAAAAATACATAAGAAATGAGGCTCCAAATGGCCCATAAAGTCCAAAAACAATGCTACAAGCTATGAGGCCATTGGCCTAATACAAGACTACATATTAGTGATCAACAACATAATCACTTCTCATCATGATCAAAATTATCACCACTACTAGACAAGGGATCATCAACATGAGCTACATAAATAATATGGCTCAAAGTTTGAGGACTCCTAAAACTCCTCTACAACTTTATTAGTAGTAGTAGTAGCAAAAATAGACATCAAAACTACAAATCACTGAGCAACATGGTCTCTCATGAAACTCATCATTGATTCATCGCTACTAGAAATGGGATCATCAACAAGAGATACATAAACATCATCTAGCTCAAAGTCTTTAGACTTGGATTGCTCAACCTTATAACATGATAGAAATTGAAAAAGTTTAACATGCCTAACCAATGATTTTGGTTTGAGTGAAGAGTTCATCTCCTCAACCTTAAAATGCGGTAGAAAAAGATTAGCATGCCTAACCAGTTGTTTTCCTTTGATTGAAGGGTACATCAAGGTTCCTAAAGGACTTCATGCTCTTGATCAAATGCCAATATCATTCCCTTACACATGATAGAATCAAATGGAAACATTGCAAATTCCCAAACCATGAAACCCTGAAAACCGTTAAGTCTGCTGAATTTTGAGTGAAACCTAAAATTCTAGTTTCTCCATATGAAATCTAATGAGGTCGAAACCACTCTTAAACATCCCGAGTCATTTCATGGTAATGTTAAAAATTTAAGTAAAAGGATGATCCTTTTACTTTAATAATTTAACATTACCATGAAATGTCAATGCTTCCATTACCTCCACTTCAGCCCTAAAACCTATTTCTGGCCGTGCATGGGTCCGCATAGGGAAAGAGTAGCTAAATGAACCCCCCCCTTATAAACAAATCAGCCCTAAAGCTTAACTGCGGCCGTGTGTGGGTCCGCGTAAAAGGTTAGCAAGTAACTGGCCGATTAGGTCCGGTTTATTGCAAAAAAAGGCAAAATGCCCTCTTCAACTGGGTTGCTTTCCCGGTTTCAACCGCGGGCACATCTGACCGGTCGGTTTGGTCGGTTACCGGTTCAAACCGGCCGGTTTTTAAAACTATGATCCGGACTCCCGGTCTGCTTGAGCTTCATCAGCTCAACAAAGTGCTCCTCCGGATCCTTCCGATCAAGCCTCTCTATCAACCTCCGGGTGAACTCGGCATAAGCTGTCACTGTCGAGTACCCAAGTGTAACCATCTCGTGGAATCACCAATCTTGGGCCTCGCCATCTAGATGTAGCGCTGCCACCTTGATGGCCTCCGTCTCCGCCATCTGGTTGAGCTAGAAGTATATGTCCAGCTTCTCCACCCAAGCCTTTGCCAAACTGTTTGATGAACCATCAAACATAGGCACATCGTACGCTGAGTGTCTCCGTCGTGATAATGCCGGTGTCCCCTATGATGGTCACGGGGTCTGCTGTCTCGCTTGAGCTGGACAAAATCACAAAATGAAAGGGCATCCCTGAACTCCTGCCCGTATGCCTAGTACTCAGCAAAGTAATCACCCATGTGGCCAGGTTCCTGCTCCTGCTGTGCTCCTGCCCCTGTGTCTGCAGCCAGGAAAGTGGGCATAGTGGAACGTGTGGGTGCATGAGATGCCATGTGCTGAGTGGCATCGTGCTCATGCAAATGGTGGGATGTGCCTGATCACTCACCAATCTGGAAACCCCTTGGGGTTTCACGCTGCCTAGCCTCTGCTGCCGTGAATCTCTACCCCATCTCCTCTATCCGCTTTGACAGGTCCTGTACTGAATTGAGGAGCATTTCCCCAAACTCCTTTGCAGCACTATCATCTGCCATCGGTTCCTCCTGCTCTGTGTCCACTACTGGAGCGCAGTCACCCTCTCCGTAGGTGATTTGCAACCTACACTCTCGGTCACGGTACTTCCTACCCTTGTAGCAAATATACGGCTTCTCTTCCGGTGTCATAGACAACTCGCTCCACAGGCTGAGTCAGGTCTATGAGCTCTGATACCACTGTAATATCCCGAAGGGAAATAGACAGTAATATAAAGAATACAACAAGACATATAGTGCTAGAAACAAACCATGAAGCAGATACACATGAAATAGAGAATGCTAAGCCATTTTATTATACTGAGAAATATAAAGAAGTACAAGAGATGATTAGAATGATGGTACCTCGACTTGCACCAGGCAAGCGTAGGAATACTCTCAGAATGTCAAATGAAATGTCTGCTCTTTGCTCTAACTCCAACTGCTGAAATACTGTCGTGTTGCTGCAACTGCTGGAACCAAAATGAGTATTTGGGGCTGCTCCCCTACTCGGAAAATGTTGATACTCTGGAATCGGTCTCTACTCAAAATACCCAGAAAAGCCTAGAGAGCGTTTTTGAAATGCTCAACCTCCAAAAATGCCTCCATTGAGGATCAATGCTATCCTCCCAAGGGCCACGCTGGTGCTGAATGACAACCTCCAAAATAGGGACTCCCTCTCTCCCAAATATCTCCAATTGGCAAGGGTTGGCCCCTTGCTCAATCCTTCGGCCCGAATCCTCCAAAATGGCACCAATCCGGAACTCTCCCAAGATGAACTGTGTCCTCTCTCTCAAGACCACACAGTCCCTAGATGCTTAGCTCCACAACGAAGGCAACCACAAATCCTCCTGCAAAAATGATGGTAGAATACCTCACCCGAGCATGCACTCGAAGTCTCCCGGGGTTGAGGGTGGGATCTCCGCACACAGACACCCGGCGTACTAAATAGTACTGTAGGTTAGCTAAACAACCAGCGTGCTCCAAGTCGAAATGACAAGCTCAAGATGCATCAACATGAATGCCTAAATGAAGAGGCTCTCCTCCCTTTTATCACGATGGGCCTCTCTCAACCCTAGGCCCCACCATCTCCTACGTGCCCCTTGGCCCACGCTGCCCCTCTCAACTGCGTGAGGTAGGCCCTACGCTGCCCACGTGGTCTACGTCCTCCTCTCCCTGCGCTGTCCACGTGGTCACTAGGCCCCACTTCCTCGAATACGATGTGGACTTTAGGGAAATACTTTATCCTAAGTGAGTTATTTAATATTTCACTCACTTTACTCGTGCTCCAACTAAAATAAGGCAAAATTGGTCAAAATTAATATTTTCTCGAGTCTTTTAATTAATTTTTCTGGAAAAAAAGAAAAGAAAAGAAAATAATTAGCCAGAAAATTAATTAAATTAGAGTAAAAAATTAATTTGAGAGAAATTAAATTTTCTCCAAGTTGAAATCATCAAAAATTTCGTGGGTCCAAAAAGAATTAAATTTTGGAGGTCCTCCACCAAGGGGAAAATGATTTTTTTAAGAGAAATTGACCTTCGTGGTTAAGTCAAACTGGCTTTTTTGAGGATATTAGTCCAAAATATTTGTTTTTGGAATTAAGAAAAATGGGATTTTAAGAGAAATTCGTATTCTTCCTAAAAAAAAAAGTAAATCGACGGAGGAGATCAAGTTATTTCAAAAAAATATCGATGGACGAGATTATTTTGATGAGGATCAACCCAAGTAACTGTTATTTTCCACTTAGAGGGATTTTCTTATCTCATTTTCTATATAAGGAAGCTATCAAGCTCCTCATTTCATCCTTCGATGATGTAATGATTATCTGATGTATTGAGCAAGGCTCTGTTGAATTTTTTTTTTGCATTTGATAAAAAGTCTTTGGGGTTCAATTCAAGGTGTCTTTCGCTTGCTGATCTGTGATATGTGTTGGATGTTTTATTGATATGCTTTGAACTATAATGTTGATTATTAATTCAATTTCCAGTAGTAGGAACATCTATTGGAACATGTATCTTGCGTTAGGTATTGGGCTAGATTAAGCAGTCTAGATCTAGCGAAGTCTGGCAGGTATCTCCATATTTATAGATCTATTGTGTGAATCAAACCCCTTTCCTCTAATAATCTATCATTTGAAATGTATTGAGTTATCAGTTGCTCCAGACCTTGGCCTCCAAGTTCACAGGCTGTGAGGGGATCACATCCTCGTTTGGCTCCATGTCCCGATCTAACAAAAATTCATGCAGGAGGACTTTACAAAAATTTAAAAAATTATTTTCTCATTATTTACTTGTGCCATAAAGTTTAATATGCTAAAGAAAGAAAATTTTGTTTTGTAAATATTTTAAATATTTATAAATTATTCTTCCACTAACCCTTGTATTTTAAATACTAATCTTTTATTTTTGTATAGTATTGGGGTTTTGGGGTTTTATTTCAATTTTTGTACATATTGGGCATTTGGGGCTTTCTATTTCTCATTTTTGCAGGTGATAGCTCAAGGGTTTGAAGCAGAAATCAATTTTTAGAGAGCCTTGTCCTTACTAGCCCAATGTTGCATGATCCTCCCCCCTAAGGATCCAAGGTCAGAATAACGTCCTGGACGGATTCTTGGGCGATCCTCTTGCAGAACTGTGGATCCAAAACCGTCGTTTTGAGGCGATTCTTGGAAATCAGGAATTCATGATCAATGAGATTGTGGCATTTCATTAGATTATATCATGCATGTAATATTCCAAATGCAAAAATACCATAGATAACATAGGCAATGAACTAGATACAACTACAAAATTCAGACAGGCATAACCATACACATTTTAACACAGAAATATGAGCAAAAACACTGAGTCATTGTATTAATTTTGATAAATATGAGTACAATAATTGAGAGAAGAGGAACCTGGGCTTGCTACTACAAGCTATGGCAAGAACCTGGGAGTGACTACAATGCTCAAATGCTAGAAAGATCCCCCAGGAAGAACTATGCATGCCCAAAAAGAACTGCTCGCTATTGCTGCAAGGAAACTAAAGGACCGCTCTGAAAAGTGCTTGGAATGAACTAAAACTATGATGGTGGCCTCCTCACTATATACCTAGAAATACCCAAAAATATCTCACATACCCAAGTGGTGGAAATCATCCTAGGGTGAACTGTGCCCTCCTCCAACACTTTCTGTTGCTGGCTACTAGATGGAACTTCGAAATTTTGCCCTCAAAAGTGCTCAGAAAATTCTGCAAAATTAATCCTAGACCCCTCTCATCAAACCCACAAAACCTAGAAAGGGTTTGGGCTAAATCCACCTACCCCCAATGACCCCCAAAAAGTGTAAATTACCCAATTTGGCCAGAAAACGCCCCACAATCTTGATATTACTGAATTATGCCCCAAATCTACCATGGGAAATTTCTCCCAACTTTGGCTAATTCTCCACCGAGAAACACCTCCTATCTCTAGCCCTAATCTCTCCACAAATTCTTCTCAATTCTTCCCTTGCGCAAGCTAAGGCAGAAGCCCCTACCTAATGTTCTAATTGAGAGGAATGGCTCCTCAAAATCCCTTCCTCATTGATTTGTAAACTATCATGGATATTCAACTGGACAATTCGTCACAACAAAGATGACAATATTATATTAAAAATCCGAAATTCTACATTATTACAGTTTTATATAATTTCTAGGTTTGTAGATTTTACTGTGATTAGTGCATGCACGCGAATGGAAATTATGCAGAAAAGTAGAGAAGGACAAAATAAGCTCATAGACACACATAAGACACAAAATATGCTCTAGGAAACCCTTTTTGGAGAAAACCCAACTAGAAGGTGGGGCCGCTTTGCTCTCTTTCTCTGTCTAGAAAATAAGGCTGTAGGTACAAAGAAGTCATGCATGTGGCCAATGGGATGCTACAGTGAAAAAATCTTCTTTTTGTTTTACCTTCTATTTCTCTTGGCTATCTTTGCTCAACTATGGAACAAAATGCTCTCGAAAGAATGAAATGCCTCTTCCTCCTAGTAGATTGGTTATAACACAACCCGATAGCCTACTAGTGGTTAAGTTTGACTACATCAACTCTTAACTAGAGTTACAAAATAGACTTTTTTAGAGTCTTTTACATCACAAACACGTGGCTAGCTCCTTTTCCATGAATAATGGGGGCTGACACGACATCCTCTTTGTTGACCATTGGAGTGGCACCTGATGATTATGTGAAGACTCCATGCCCAAGGATGAACCTGGGAACACTTGTACCATTAGATATCATCAGTTCACCAGAGTTTTTAAACTCTACTTCTATTTCTCATCATTTTTCTTGTACCTAGATTCCACGCCCTATGGGGAATTGTAATAAGTGATACTAGTAATGATGAGTTTTGAGTTAGTATTTAGTTTGTAACAGGTCTAGGTAGCTTGGGACCTTGCCAACAAGTGAGTATTACCCTGGGAGGTTTTTTTCACTCGGTTAATTATCATATCTCCACAAAGACTTAATAATTAATTGAGTTTTTTCCTCCAATTTTACCCCAAATCCGGAGTACATCTTGATGGTGAGGCCTTGGGTGAGTCCTAGTGTCTAGAGTCAATATATATTACCATACTAGATCACACAAAAAATTTCGTGGAATTTGGTTAGGTCTAGGTAGTCATTTTCTAATTTTTTTAGATTTCCTGCAAGTCAAAAATTGCAATAAAAATTGTAATTGGATTGTAGTAAGTGTTGTATAGAGAAGTTGTACAGTGTATGAGTAATCAAAATTATACCTCTCATCCTCAACTTTCTACTATGATACACTTTTAGGGGTTAATAATGTGTTTTGGACTGTAATATTCCAAGTAGAAATAAACAACAATATAAAGCACATAAACAAAGACAAACAACTAGAGAGATATCACATGAACAATAACCAATATGGAGAACGCTGACCCATTTTATTAATACTGAAAGATAGAAATGAGTACAAAGATGATCAGAATGATGGCACCTTGGCTTGCACTATGCAAGCATAGAAATACTCTTAGATTGTGACCTAGAATGGCTGCTAACTCAAGATTGCGTAATCTCCAGCGTTGCCGGTGTTGCTACTGCTACTGTTGGAATGAAAAGATGATTTGGAGCTATTCCCCTCCTCAGAAAATTATGAAACTCTGGAAATGGCCTCTCCACACAAAACCCAGAAAAGCCCAGGGAGCTTTCTGAAAATGGTTGACCCTCGAAAATACCTCCCTTGAGGAACTACGCTATCCCCAAAGGAGAAACACTACCCCTGAGTGCTCTGATGCAAATGATGGTCTCCAACTCTGTGAAAATGCTAGAAAATGGAAGGGTTGATCCCTCTCCAACTCCTCTGGGCAAAATCCCGTGATAAATCCTCAATCCGGAACTCCCTCTATCCAAGACTGCGTCCTCCCTTTCACTGACTACGCTGTCTCTTCCAAAGAATGCTCCCAATTGTGGATGTTGCTATCCTCTTCGGCAAAACAAGGTGGAACTCCTCACCCGAGCAAGCACTCGAAGTCTTCCGGGGTTGCGATTGGGATCTTCGAACAGAGACACCGGATGTACTGAACAGTGCGTGTAGACTTTGCTAAACAACAAGCATGCTCAATGTCAAATGAAAAATCTCAAAAATGCATAATCAGAATGAATGAGAATGAGGAGACCCTCCCTCCTTTCACGCTTGGTGAGCCTTTCCCTCACCTAGGCCCCACCAATCTTTGCGCTGTCCCCTTTAGCCACGCTGTCCATCTCTCTCTGCGCTGGCTTGGCCCCATGCTGTCTACGCTGCCCCTTTTCCCACACTGCCACTTGACCACTAGGCCCCACTTTGCCAAATAGTCATGTCTCTTAAGTGACTTTAGGAAATACTTTTTATCCAAAGTGTGAGCTAAGTGTCCTCTTCACCCACATTATTTATAATTTAACTTTATAAAGGAAAAATAGTCAAAATTAATATTTCAAATTAGCTTTTGCTAATTGGGAATATTACAGTCCTCCCCCGCAAAACGTTGCTTGTCTTCAAGCAACTGTAATGATGGATGCTACATAATCTTCTCACTCTCCCAGGTGGCATCCTCATCCGGTAAATTCCTCCATCTCACTAGGTACTCTTTGACTGTCCTGCTCCGTAACTGCCTCTCCCTAGTATCAATAATGGCCTTTGGCTGTAGCACCAAGTGCCCCTCATCATCTGTGGGCGGGAGTTCCTCTGTTGCAGTCACCTGCAGTCCCAGTGCCTTCTTCAGGCATGACACGTGAAAAATGTTATGAATCTTGCTACCAATGGGCAGCTCCAACTCATATGCAACCTCTCCAACCCTGCGTGTCACCCTGTATGGTCCATAGAAGTGAGGCTTGAGCTTTTCAGCCTCCTTCTGCTTCAGCGTGGACTGCCGATATGGCTGCAAGCGTAGGTAGACCAAGTCCCCTATCTCGAACCGCCTCTCAACACGTCCCCTGTTGGCGTACAGCTTCTGCTGATTCTGTGCTGTAGCCATGTCATCCTTGAGAGCTTGGAGTATATCCTGAATCTCTTGGATCCACTCCTTGGCTCTAGGAGCCTTGCTAGCACCAAACATCATGTCAACAAAAGATAAAGCATGATATCCATATAATGCATAAAATGGAGACATACTGATGGACATATGATGAGTGTTGTTGTAGTAGTACTCCTCCAAGTGCAACCATCTCAACCATGCCTTCTGCTGCTCGCTGACATAGTTACGCAAGTAGCCCTCTAGCCACTTGTTCACTATCTCTGTCTGTCCATCCGTTTGGGGGTGGTAATTAGTACCCGATGTCAACTCAGTGCCCACCAAATAGAAAAGCTCCTGCCAAAACTTGCCCATGAAGCGGTTGTCCCTGTCACTGACAATGGTCTTTGGGAGACCATGCAATCTGAAAACGTCCCTGAAGAACAACTCTGCTACCTGTGCTACAGTGTAATGTGCCGATATAGTGAAAAAATGAGCATATTTAGTCGGCCGATCAACGACTACAAATATGCAATCCTTGCCCTGCATAGTGGGCAACCCTGTAATGAAGTCCATCGAAATACTCTCCCATTTCCCCTCAGGTCTGGGAAGAGGCTGCAATAACCCTGCCGGATGGCTCATTTCCCCCTTGTTACGCTGGCAAACTTTGCACTCCCTGACATGTTGGAGCACCTCCTCCTTGAGGCCCTTCCAAAAGAACCTCTCCCCGATGGCCCTATAGGTTTTGGTAAACCCCTGGTGGCCTGATAATGGTGAACAATGCGAGGCGTACAGTATCTTCTTCTTGAGCTGGGAGCCCTCAGTCAAAAAAATCCTATCCCTGTAATAGATCACCTCGTCCATCACTCTGTACCTGTCATCTGTCACCTGCCCATCCAAAATCTCACAGGAAAAACGGTCCTTGGAGTACTCTACCAATAGTTGAGCCCTCTAGTCTGTGTCCAAACTCATCAAGGACAACGCCGCCGGTCTGCGTGAAAGTGTATCTGCCACAGTGTTGTTCTTCCCCTTGACATACTCGATGTCAAAGTCATAAGCCTGGATCTTGTTGACCCACTTCTGCTACCTCTCCTGCAACTGTTTCTACTCTAGAAAGAATCAGAGGCTGTTGTGATCCATCCTCACCCTGAATCTGTTCCCTACCAGGTACTGCCGAAACTTGGCCAATGCATGCATGATGGCCAACATCTCCTTGTCATATATAGCATACAACCTCTCATGTGGCAATAACTTCTGGCTCTCGAAAGCTATGGGACGGCCTCCCTGCAACAAAACTGTGCCGATCCCCTCCCCTGATGCATCACACTCCAAGAAAAAGGGTTGTGTAAAATCTGGCAATGCTAACACCGGACAAATGCTCATCACCTCCTTGAGCCTGTCAAAAGCCCTCTGTGTTGTATCCGTCCAACTGAATGCCTCCTTCTTGGTGAGGTCTGTAAGGGGTGCAACAAGTTGGTAAAATCCCCTGACGAACTTTCGATAGTAAGTGTAGATCCCCGCAAATCCCCGAAGTTCTGTCACATTCTTCGGCTCCAACCAATCCCTGATGGCCCTGATCTTCTCCTCGTGGACCTTCACTCCGTCCACCCCGATGATGTGCCCAAAGTAGAGCATCTCGGTCAGCCCAAACTCGCATTTGAAGAGCTTAGCATAAAACTGATGCTCTTCCAAAATGCGCAATACAGTCTCTATATGTTGGAGGTGCTCCTCCCATGTCCTGTTGTAGATCAAAATGTCGTCAAAAAACACTAACACACACTTCCTCAAGTGACTGCGGAAGATTTGATTCATGCATGACTGAAAAGTGGCCTGGGCATTGGTTAGCCCAAAGGGCATCACCAAAAACTCAAAATGGCCGTAATGACACTGGAAAGCGGTCTTGGGAATGTCATGCTCCCTCACGCGAATCTGATGGTACCCAGATCTCAAATCAATCTTTGAGAAGAACTTCGCCCCTCTTAGCTCATCCATCAACTCATCGATCCGTGGGATGGGGTACCGGTTCTTCATGGTCTTCTTGTTCAGGGCCCTGTAATCAATGCACATCCTCAACATGCCGTCCTTCTTCTTCACCATCACTACTGAAGAAGCAAAGGGGCTGGTGCTAGGACGGATGTGTCCAAGAGCTAAGAGCTCATGGATAGCCCTCTTAATCTCATCCTGATAGGCTTTGGGGTGCCTATAGGGTGTAGTGATGATAGCCTGGATACCCTGCTCCAGATCAATAGTGTGCTCAAACCCTCGATCTAGTGGTTGTCCTAGTGGTATCTCCCCAAATACCGTAGCATACTTGTCGAGAATGGACTATACATCTGGGTGTATGGCCTGCCCTGTAGATCCTGCCTCCGATACACGCAAATCCACTGCCCACTCTATGTCCTCCTTCTAGAAATTTGCCTCCATCCCGTGTGCTGAAACTGTCTATGTTGGGTAGGTGTGCATCCCCCGAATATTCTCATGCCTCCCAGTCTTCTTATTTGTCTACTCCATATCCAAGGTCTCCCAGTCAGTGGTGACCTTTCCTAGCGTGATCAACCACTGTACCCCCAATATCACGTTGGTGTCTGGAATGTTCACCACGAAAAAATGATCTGTTAGGGTGTACGTCCCAAGGTTACTTGGAAGCGGGAGCGGGAGCGCGGAGTGCCATTTTTAAAAGCTTCTGGTCCGGAGTGTTTTCGGGAGCGTTTTTCTATATATATATATATATATATATTTAATATTTTTAATATTTTTTATATTTTGATGCATATATGTTAACAAAAACATGTAGAATGATGAATTAGACATAAAAAAACATAAAAACATAGATTGAATCATATAACATCAATCATCTAGAAGTTATAATCTTCATCAACCACGCCCACGAGTTGGAAGCATACAACATATTGACTCTTGAGTCTTGCAAATCATCAATCTGAAGGTTTCAAGCTTTCAAAATTCAATATATAACATTTATCATCATTGATTTCAAATTTCAATATCTAACATTTATCATCATTGGTTCATTGATTTCAAAATTCAATATTCATTTATCATCATTGATATATAACATTTATCATCATTGATATATATCATTTATCATCATTGATTCATTGATTTCAAAATTCAATATATAACATTTATCATCATTGATATTATATAACATTTATCATCATTGATTCATTGATCACCATATAACTTTCATGAAGCATCATATTCATAATTCATAATAACTTGTAAACAGTAAACTTATAAATGCCAACTTCAAAGTTTCACCTTTCAAATTCAAACTTCAAACTTAAATTGTCATTAAATATATGAAAAGAGTCAAGTTTCAACTGTTCAACTGTCAACAACAAATAGAAAAGACTAGTAAACAGCAAATCTATTTTATCTACTGGCTGGCCCCTTGCCACGCCCACGAGAAATGTCTAATTTTTGTGAGCCACGAGGAAATGTTGGTCTTCTAGTACTCTCAGGAGTACCACGACCATGACTAGAAGGTGGAGGCTGGATCTGCAAAGGAACAATAGTGTGATATCGAGGAGTGGCACTGGCACCCGCACTGCTACCAGTAGATGGTGGGACTGGCCCTGTGTGTGGCGGTGCTGCTGATGCTTCATCATCATCCCTATAAAGTTCTGCTTCCAATTTTTCCGGATGTAACGTGCCGTCCTCCAAATTATCATCCTCTGGGTTGTTGTCCCAGACTCTGTATGATTGATCCTCATTTGCCCGATCACAGTAATGGCTCAACAACCTCAAGTTATAATGCACATAAACCAAGCTTTCAGCTCGGTTTTCATTCAGCCTGTTTCTTCTCACATTATGTATAAAGTTGTAGGTGCTCCAACACCTCTCTGCAGAAGAAGTGTTCACAACTTGTGAGAGAACTTTTTTAGCCAACTTTGGCAAAAGTCCCATGCCGCCATATGCTTCCCACCATGTGAGAGCATCAAATCTGTCCTTGTCTTCCATTGCATGGAAAGAACCAAAGTTAGTAGTGCAACTGAAGTATTTGCCTAATTCAAGGCGCAATCTAGCACCCTCTTCCCTGTCGGGTACCAATTTGTCCAATGCCTTCATGTACCCCTCTTGTACCTCTGGATCTGTGTGAGGTTTCACCCTAACCCCACCTCCCGGTGCAGGTTGGCCCAACCAAGATGGAGAGTAATATTTTGGCGTAAGGATATATGCCAAAGCATGTAGTGGAACATTGAGTTTATTCCACCGTGCACACACATAGTCATGAATCATAGCATACAAGTTGGGATCATTATCCTTAACAATATCTTTTATTTGCCCCAACATGCTATCCATCTGCTCATAAACCTCTCCAATCACTAGTTTATCAGTATCCGCAAAGCGAATCATGTTATAAATGGGCTTGGTAAAACTCACAATTTCCCTCATACGTGCCCAAAACAGATGGTCAAGGGCGGTCTCCTCCACATGTTCAAAACCTTGCCTGTCAACTATTGTTGCCGCCCTGTCCTTTAATAGCTGCCAGTGTGGGCTTGATACCATTGCAGCCAATGACTCTCTTACCTTCAAAAGGCGCTTGAAGGTGAGGTAATAACTAGCAAATCTAGTTTTTCCTATTTTCAACAACTCCAATTTGGAGTGAGTACGGAAAAGCCCATGGGTATTGCTATGATTTGTGATGGTCAAGGGCGGTCTCCTCCACATGTTCGAAACCTTGCCTGTCAACTATTGTTGCCGCCCTGTCCTTTAATAGCTACCAGTGTGGGCTTGATACCATTGCAACCAATGACTCTCTTACCTTCAAAAGGCGCCTGAAGGTGAGGTAATAGCTAGCAAATCTAGTTTTTGCTATTTTCAACAACTCCAATTTGGAGTGAGTACGGAAAAGCCCATGGGTATTGCTATGATTTGTAATAAATTTGATCATTTTCTTACCTCTCTTGTACAAATCACCAAGCCATTTGAATTGAGGTTGTTTGTTTTTGATGATATCATGCATCAAAAGGTTCATTGTGTGAACCAAACACCAGACCAAAAAATGTTGGGGTATTTATCCTCAACAATTGCTCCTGCTGCCTTACAGTTAGCAGCATTATCAGTGATGACCTGTATCACATTGTATGGCCCGGTCTTTTCAATTATATCAAGTAATGGTTCTGCAATGTTAATGCCGGTTTTGAATTTATCTGAATAATCATAAGCTGCCAGGAAGACTGCACCACTAACCGACACAACCAAAACATTTATCAATGGTTTTCCTTTTACATTGGTCCATCCATCAGAGACAATGGACAGCCCATGCTCATTCCACGAACTTGTCATTCTAGCCAAAGAATTGTTTATTTTAGCTCTTTCATGATCAAGACCCACGGTTCTGGCCTTGACATACCCAGGGCTTTTGTATCCTTTGGGGGCATCATTAATGGCAGAAACCATTTCATGCCAATAAGGTGAGCGAAGAACATTGAATGGCACCCCACATGCATGTAGAAACCGGTAAACTTTTGAATCCACATCATTCCTACACCCTTCGTCTAGGAAATCGGATATGGTTCTACGCCTTAATCCAGTGCCACTGCTTCCAAAACCACTAGCATGGGTGGAAGTTGAACTTGTTTGTCCATGATGTGTTGGGCCTGAATCAACGAAACCCCTAGATCTTTTAGATGATATCTGTAGGGCAACCCCCTCTTCCTTCCTATATATCTCTCTCTGTGGTGCTGGCACAAAAGTACAAACTTTGATTCCAAGATTTTTAGTTCCATCCCCTGGCATTATCCCACAAAGGTGCCTTCTCAGACGGGTGTATGAACCATGGTATTATTTATTGCAATGGGGGCAAATAAATTTAGTGGTTCCACCACCTTTCCCTCCTTCCATTTTCTGAACATATTTCCACAAAGGAGTTTGGTCTTGTTTAGTTGGGGAATCTATGTTCTCGGGGTCTCCACTCCCCACTTCCTCCTCAGCATAATCCTCCTCCTCTTCAGGATTTTCTTCAGATCCACCATAACCCTCCTCTTCATCCTCCTCTTCTCTGATTTGCCTCTTTCTTCTAGCACTCTCCAACACCATTATCACAAAGAAAAGAACCAACATGAGGAAAATCCCTAGCCATATAGCCATGATGGAAACAAGTTTCAAGTTTCTAGCCTGCAAAACAAATGGAAAAATGCCAAATGGGAATGGGAAATGCAACATAGGAAAAAAACAATTCATTTTTTAAGTTTTAAACCCAATAAAATGCAACATTCAAGAAAAAATCAAGTGTTCATTTTTAAACAATTTAACAATCTACAAATTCATCCTAGAAAATACTAAATTGGATTAGAAGGCCCTACTCTTTTCGCAATCCTCCCCGCTACCCTTGCTTTTTGCTCTCCCGTCGCCTCGCTCCTTGCTCTCCCCCGATTCCCCGTCAACTCAAACCTTCCGCCTCTCGCCCTCCTTCTCGCTCGAATCTCAATTCTCAACTAACAAACAATAACTAACAATGAAACCCCCCCCCCCCTTTTTATAAAAATCGAAATTTTTTCATGTTCCCCGCGCGCGGGGAGCGTTTTTCGTCGGGAGCGCCGGGAGCGAACGCTCCCCGAACGCTTCCCGCGTTTAAAAACGCTCCCGAAGCGTTTTAACGTCGGAAGCGGCCGGGGGGAGCGTTCTCGCTCCCGACGCTCCTCGAAACGCTCCCGAAAACAGGAGCCGCCAGCCGAAACGCGTCCCGAAAAACGCTCCCCGACAAAGAAGCGTTTTCGAAGCGCGTTTCCTAGCGTTTCGAAACGATCCCGCACGAGCGAGTTTCCCGAGCGGAGCGAAGGGGGTTTGAAGCTTCCCCGCAACCTCGCTTGGGAACCCCCGCAATGCTTCAGAGCCCCTCCGCAGGTGCAAATGACGCACCACCGCCGGTGGTGGTGGAGGTGGTAAGGTACCGCGCCGCATAACAATCTCCCCGCCTCCACATCATCCTCCTCATCCTCTTCCCCGTCGCTTTCCTGAGAAGACCTCAATGAAATGTGCTTTCCCCCGCAAAGACATTCGTGTCCCGCCGCCCATGGCTCCCCGGCAAGTGAAGCACAACCGCTTCTTCAGCCTCCCTCCGGCCTCATCATCACCCCCCGTTCTCGCTCCGCGGATTCCCCCGGGGAGGCGGAATCCTCGTGTCCTTCCCCTTAGGCCGGAAAGCCCTGCCCCCTCGGGGGGTATGCGTCCGAGTCCTCGGGTAAGACATCCGTAAATCTCGGTCCGCCGATGGCATCCCGAAGCGTAGTTGGTCTAGTTGACCCGACTAGGCCACGAAGTGGCTCGCTAACCCCTCCACAAACATGTAGACCATCTCGAGTCACAGATAGATCCGGCACCATCACCGAAAACCCCTCAAGAAACTGGAAATGTAAGTTCGGTTCCTGGCCGCTGGAGCTTCGTCACCAACAAAGTGCCGCTCCGATCCCTCCCCGTCAAAACGCTCTATCACCCTCCGGTAAACTCGGCATATGTCCCCACCGTAGAATGCTCGGAGGTAGTCATCCCATGAAACCACCAAATTCCGGGCCTCACCCTCTAGATGTAATGATGCCACCTCTTTAATGGCCTCCTATCACACATCCGATTGCCGGAACAGATATCCAACTTCTCTACCCAAGACTATTAACCGTTCGATGAACCATCAAACATGGGCAAATGAAATCGCTAGCCGCGCGATGGTCATCATGATGATGTCCGTGTCCCCCGTGATGATCACGGGGTCTACCATCACGCCCGGAGCCGAACATAATCTCTAAATGAGATAAGATCTCTCGATCGCCGGCCCGCGTGCTGTGTACCGCAATGTAGGCGTCCATCCGGGCCGGTGGTCAACCTCCGGCTCCCGCCGTGCCGTCGCCCCCGTGTCCTCTCGCTAGGTGCGGGGCAGGATCGCGTGGGTGCATGCGATGCCATGATGGGGATAGCATCACGCTCCGCATATGGTGTGACGTGCCTCGATCCCTCACCGATCCGAAAACCCCTTGGGGTTTCCCGCCGCCTAACCTCCAAGGCAAGGAGTCTCCGTGACACATCCCGCATGTGTTGGAGGAGCGCCTCTCTAAATCTCCTTGCATCCTCCTCGTCCGCCATAGGACCCTCGCTCGCTTGCGTCCCCACAGTCGCTTCTCGCTTCCGAATATGTCTCGTAGTCGCTCTTGATCTTTGTATATCTCGGGTCGCTCCCTCGATCCGTGTCCACCACTCGAACACGCTCCCTCCTCTCCGTAGGTGTTTCAACCTACGCTCAACGTCTCTCGTATTTCTTACCCCGTAACGTATATAGGGTCTATCCCCGCCTACAGACTCAGCTCCACGTCGAGCCGTATCGTATGCTCGATACCACCTATTATCCTCAAAGGGAACAGACAAAGAATACAAGCGTACAATAATATAGAAAATGTCGGCAATAGAACATAAAGCAAATACATATAAAATGCTGGAAATGCTAAGCCATTTTATTAATCGAGAATATAATGAGACACAATGGATAATCTAATAATAGCACCTATCCTTGCACGAGGCAAGTGAAGAGCCCTCTCGTAAAACGGGGAAATGGTCGTCGCAAGAAATCGCGTCCTGCACTGTTGGAAGAAATCGCCGTAAATCGTCGTCGCCGGGAATGGACCGGGAGCTAGGGGTCGATCCCCTTACCGGAATGAGCCGAAAAATCTCAACTCTCGAACTCACCACCCCCTATTAAACCTAAACCACATAGAAAATGGTCAACCTCCGAAAATCGCCTCGAAACCCTCCTCAAGGAAAACGTTGTCCCTCCGTGCCCAGTCACAGACACAAAATGATATATGCGGAAATCGGGCCACAAACTCCCCGTGAAAATCTCCCACCGATAAAGACCGAACCTCCACACCGAATCTCACCGAATCTCCCGAAAACCCCGCAACAACGAACACCTCCTCCAAGAACCGCGTCCTTCTCTCCTAGGGACCTGCGTTGTGCTCACCAAAAGAAGCCCTCCCGCCTCCTCCGGCAAATCAACAACCAAATCCTCCGCCGAAAACCGCAGAAAGACCTTGCCCGAGCAGCACCCGAAGTCCCCCGGGGCTAAGGGCGAGATCTCCGACCGTGAGACACTCAATCGCACGGCCGCGTCGCGTACAAAGGCCGGGGGCCGTGCTCAAGAAGACAAGTCTAGCTCAAATATCATCAACAATGTGAATCCCAAATGAGATGGCTCTCCCTCCTTTTATAACACCGGCCCTCCTCAAAACCCTACGTGGTCCCTCACTCTCCCACGTGCTCCTCCCAAGACCGGCGTTGTAAGTTCCTAGAGGCTACGTGAGCCTCCTCTCATGTGTGGTGTGGACCCCCAAGGCCTCAAGTTACAATGTTGCCTCTACTAGGGAAACACTTTTATTTTATTTAAGTGAGTTAGACCCCTTTTTCTCATACTTATTTATTAATTAACTATAGTCGGCAAAACTATACAAAAATCAAATATTCCAATTAGCGGTGCTAATTAGGAATATTACACTTCTAGAGCATTATTTTATTATTATTTTATTCATGGAGCACTTTTCCCTTTTATTAAAATATTATAAAATATTCCTTTTTAATGCAGAAAAGTGGTAACTAAAGGCCACCACGCCTTTCTCCGGTCACTAAAACTGTGTCTAACTGTTCCATCATGTAGGTCTCCTCGTCCCGTCTAATGAGCTATTGCACTAAGGTGTTCCATCATGTATTCCTCTCGAATGCCACCTGAGCATAATTAGTTGAGTTAAGCCCATAAATAACTCAAAATTCGAAAGTTATCTTCCAATGCACGAGCAAAAGCCAAACCGGCTTGATGATGGAGTATATCAAGCGAATGCCTCCGAACACCATGAAAACTCCTCAAAACTCCTCCGAAAAGCTCCCCGAGCCCACCGATAGCACCAATCCGTACATGTGACCCGTCTCGCTCCTAACTCGGGAAGTCCCTCCTAGCCCCGTCATGGGTGATACCAAAAATGGGAATATTATACCCTAGAGATGGGAAGAGGATTAGTGTAGGCAACTCGAATGTGCACCAAGCACCGGTAGCAATGTGCCTGAGAACCCCCGTACTTTTCGGAGTATGTACCAACATCAAAAGGGGCAGATGCCGTGGTGGAGGAGTATAGCTCCATCATGACGAATGATGTATGGGAAGTAGTCCCTAGACTCGGTAATGACGGCACAGAGGGATCAAGGTGGATCTACAAGATCAAGTATGCCGGCAGATGGCGTACAGAGAAATTCAAAGCTGTGTTTGTGGTTAAAGGGTATACACGTAAAGAAGGGGATCGACTATGAAGAAACCTTCGCCCTCGTAGCTCCTCGTACACTTCAATTAGACCCGCTATCTCTCTCGCAGCCGTAGATGGGATGGGAGATTCACTCGATGGATGTCAAGACAACATTCTTGAATGGGGTGATAGAAGAGGAAGTGTACATAGAATAGCCGTAGGGCTTTGAGACACATGAACAGTAAGACTCATGTGGCGTGTGCTTAAGAAAGCCTTATATGGACTAAAGCAAGCCCCCAAAGCATGGTATGGACGAATTGATAGCTACCCGTAGAAGATGGGATTCATCAAGAGTGACGCAAATCCCAACCTCTACTATCTCGAGAGTAGGGGATGAGACGCTAATCTTGGTATTATATGTAGATGACAGGTTCCTTACCGGATCATCTAAGCTCATTAACATCAAAAGGAGAACTGCCACCGAATTCGACATGAAGGATTCCGGCGTATGCACTATCTTCTTTAGTTTGGAGGTTCCAAGGCACAGTAGGGAGAAATTTTTTTGGGCAAGGAAGATACACTACGTAGATCCCGAAGAGGTTTCGCATGGAAGATCGTAGACCCATGGCTACACCAATGATTACAAATTGGAAGAAGATAGACATGTCGAGGGATGATGAGGTTGACCCTACCTTGTATAGGCAGCCTTCATTGGATCATTAATGTACTGTCAACACTAGACCAAACATCCGTTATGTAGTGAATACCCTTGTGCCGCCCGTGAACCAAGGAGGCTCACCGGGTAGTAGCCAAACATGTTCTCAAATATTTGAAGGGGACAACAAGAGTATGGGTTGAAGTACACTAAGGGCAATGAAATCTGGCTTGAGTGGGTTCACCGACGCGTATTGGGCCGGGTTACGTTGGATCGAAAGTGACTGGGTACTATTTCGCCTTGACCAGAATGACTTCCCGGTGCAAAGAGGGAAACAAACTGCTGCACCGAGCTCAACCGAGGCATAATATATGGTAGCAAGAACAACTTCATGTGAGGCCATATGGCTTCGTAATTTGCTCTTGAACTTAGTCAAGAAGAGGATGGAACCGACCGAATTATGTGTGATAACCGAGTCGCATCAAGCTCTCTCGAGAATCCTCGTGTTTCATGATCGGTCAAAGCACATTGACATTCGGTGCCACTTCATCGCAGACTACATTCAACGAGGAGCCGTACAAGCTTGAGGTACACCACAGGAGAATGTGTGGTAGATATCCCCACCAAGGCTCGAGTAAGATCAAGTTTACTTACTTCAGAGAAAAGATGGGGATGGTCGAGAACCCTTTCCAAAAAAGGAATGGGTGATCAACAAAGACAGAGGGGAGTTGCAAATGACGTGATGAGGCAAAGTAAGAGATAGTGTCATAGGCAATGATAGAGGGAAACACCGCGTAGGTAGAAGAAGCAACCAGATATCAAAGCAGCCATCGTATGCTTTAGAATCGTAGCAAAGATAGTTGGTACCTTGCTTGAACACTTTCCTCGCTAAGAGGGGGTGTGGACTTTATAGCATCGGGAAGTGTTCCAAGTCTCAAATTTTGAGGAGAGGCTTGGACAAAGCGTATTCCGCAGAACCCGTAAAATCGTACGTGATCCCTAAGTTCAAACTTAGGGAAATTAAATAACTAAAGGGTATTAATAAAGCTACAGTGTGAATCTTCTTAGAAAACGAAGATCAAGTCATCTTTTAATCTCGAGCCATTGATTAAAGATATATTCTTGGCCGTTGATTCATCACCGAGAAGACTATAAGAGAAGGCTTGAGGGTCATTTGGAAAGCAGCCGGACATATTCTCAATACCCGAAGGAAATCGATTATGAAGTAAGAGAATTCGATTTCAAAGGGTGAGTTTGTAGAGGCGGGATTGCGTAGACAAAAGGAGGAGGGAGAAGTTAGCAAGAGACTCGAGAAGAAGGTAGATAGAAGATGAAGGGAAGGCAACGCCGGCGCAACACTAGCCCTTCACGCGTACTTATGCGGGCCTAGGCTATGACTATGATCAGGCGGCAGGGCTACGTGCATTGACGCACAGCAGGAGGTCATCCCGTGTATCGTGAATTCTTTTTGGATTGTCCGAAAAATTCATATCGTGTGTACGCTATTGATTTTGCTCATCATGAATTCTCAGAAATGATCTTTTCACCGTTGAAGATTAATACAAACCCTCATCTATCGCATTGGTTTTCCCACATTGGGTTTTTCCAGGACAATTGTCCAAAAATAACCGTGTTCATGTGGTCGTTTCTATTGTGCCATTTGTGTTTTAATTTGTTCTTCTACTTTTGATTAGAGTGAGTACTACAACCGTGTTTATTTCAAAATTTACCGAAGACCAGGAATAACTTATCATAATAAGTAGGTGAAATAAACCAACTATTGCAATAAGAATTTTCGCAGTGAAATTTCTCACACTACTAACTCGTGAATTTCCCGCACGGCCATTAGTAGGTGCATATGCCCACAAACCCCGCAGCTCACATGTTTTGGCTTTGGCCAATCCCAAATAGCCTTGATCTTCTCCTCATGCACCTTCACTCCATCAACACCAATGATATGCCCCAAATAGAGCATCTCTACCAACCCAAACTCGTGCACTTGGACAACTTGATAAACCGCTACTCCTCTAGGATACGCAGACCGCCTCCACATGCCGCAAGGGCCTCTCCCAAGTCCGACAGATCAAGATGTCGTCGAAAATACCAAACATGAACTTCCTCAACTCGGCCTTGAAAGATGTGGTTCATGCAAGATCGAAATGTTGTCCCGAGCATTGGTTAGCCTAAAGGGCATCACCAAGAAACTCAAAGTGTCCATAGTGACACTTGAACGTCAGCCTTAGGACATCCTTGTCCCTCACTCGGATCCGATGGTACCTGTACCTTAGGTTGATCTTCGAGAAGAACTTAGCTCCCTCACCTCATCCATCAACTCATCGATCCCGGGGATGGGGTAGTGGTTCTTCATGGTATTTTTTTTCGCGTCCTCGTAATCGACACATCCTCGCGATTCCATCCTTCTTCTCTTCTTCACTAGGATAATCGAAGAAGCAAAAAGGGCCAGAATCGGCCTCGATGTGCCCCAATGCTAAGAGCTCATGAATGGCTCAATCTCATCCCCCGTAGGCCTTAGGATGCCTATAGGTGGTAGTGATCACGACTTGCACCCCGTGCTCCAACTTAATGGTATGCTCAAATCCACGGTCAAGTGGTTGGCTCGGTGGTATGTCCCCAAATACTATTGGGTACCTATCAAGAATAACCCGAGTCTTAGGATGTGGTGGCTTGGTCACACCCCCGTTACCTCAGTATGTCGTTGATCAAAATAACTCTTTCTCAATTGTTTTCCTAAAGTCATAGGTCAAGATTTTTTACTTTTTCAAACAAATTCTCAGAAAATAATTTTGGTCACCGAAGAGGTCTAGGTTATGTATGCTGCTCCTTCATCTCATTCATCGCCACCATCATTATCAAGGTCATCTCGATCATCATCATTTAAAAGGTCTAGGGTTATGTCACTCCACTTCATATAGGTCACTGTCTAGGCTCATCTCATTTTGAAATTTTTCAAATTGTCACTTAAAGCAAGGCAACAACCCTCCATTTCACTCATAAAACCCTAAAGAAGGAGTTAGCATGCATAGGAGATGAAATAAAGACCACTTGTCTTGTTTCATATAGTTCAAATTTCAAAAGTTCAAAGCAACTCAATTCTGTCTCACTGTCTCATGAAAAGAGCAAATTCTTGTCTTGCTGTCTCATTAAAAGGACCAAAAAGGTCATTTTAAGTGTCAAAGCTTCAAAGAGGTCATTCTTGACTTATTATCTCATTCAATAACAAAAGTCATTTCAAATTCAAAGACGACTTGTCTTGTCTTAAAGGGGTCATTTCCAAATGAAAAAGGTTCAAAATGTCATTTTAAATGTCAAAAGGTGAAATGTCATCTCAAGTTTAAAAAAGGGCAAAGGTAAAATCTTTTCCACTCATTGTTACCCTTTCATGTGTGTGAGATCATCTCTCTACTTCACTTGCCCTCCATGGTGTTCTAAACTCCAAAATCCAAGGCTCAAATTCCATTAAAAATCCTTTTGCCATCCTTCAAACAACTCTTGTTACGCTTTGAATTGAGTTGTTATGCTTTTGGACTGCGTTGTTACGCTTCTAGGCACAGGCATGTATTTTGGAGAGCGCCACACAACAGTTGTTACGTCTTGAGCGCTGCGCAACACATTTGTTATGCTTTCCTCACACTTGTTACGCTTTCCTCCCTATGTTGTTACGCTCCTGTAGGTGATTGTTACGCTTTCTGTAGGAGAAGCAATTTTCAGTTTTTGGGTTGAGAAACCTCCAAATCACTTCAAGTTTGGCACCATTACTTTGTGTATCCCTTATACAAGATAAGATATCATCTCTTATGCCCTCTTATGGTTAAATTTGTGGGTGTTTAAAATTTTCATTCTCATTTTATTTTCTCCATATTATCACTTGTCAAAGTATATAATTTTTTTTAAACTTGACAAAGCCTAACCTACCTCACTTAACTAAACCCTCAACCCTAGCATCTAAACCCTAACCGACATATCTCATATACCTTATCCCCACATTCCTATCATCTACACTACCCCTAACATGTCAAATACAAGTAACCCTAAATTTTAGCTTTTTTACAGTGAAAACTTTGAGAATTTTCTGTGTTTGCTAGACTTTTCCACCCTACACTTATCCATTTTTCCTCATTTCACTTTCAATGTATTTAAGATGCCATCCTATTCACTGAAATTTTCTTGAAATTTTTGATTAGCTCCATGGCCCTCATTTCACCTTCTAAACCTAAAACACTTTTACACTAGCTATTCTCACAGTCAAAATTAGGAATTTCCCGTGTTTTAAGCATTTTTCTCTCATTCCACCCACAAATTGAAGCTAACACACAACACAACCTACTCAATTGTTTCTAGAATTTCTCTCAGCTTCATGACCTTTCATTTCATCCACTAAACTCACACTTTCCTACACTCTGTTTTTCCAGATTTCCATACATTCACTCATTTCATTAATACCCTAGGGTTTTCATTATTCCAAAGGACAAACACAATGGAAAGTGACGAGAAGAGCTTAAAGGGAGGGTGCCACCTCAAAGAACCATTCACAATGCATGAAATTAATGCTCGCCATTGGCCAAGATACTTGGTTTATCTCCAGTGTTAGTGTGAGGTAAGTCCACTAATGCCAAACAAATTCTTTTGTTGAGGCACACGGATTTATTAACCATATTATATTTAAATGACGTTCAATAATGGCGTCCTTCTTTAGCTGCCACTATTTCGCATTATTTTTCAGACATTTAGTCTAAAAAATAATGGTGGCCACAGTGTTATATTTTCCTTGCTCGCACTTGTCTTCCGCATTTTATTTATTTAGAAGACAAGCGTGTTGTATTTGCTTCGATATTTACTTGTAGAACACAGTAGTCAACTTGTAGAATTTAACAAGTAGGAGAAGTAATATCAAGATGTTGTAGTAGGAATTCGGGTCATCGAATTTTCACATCGAGTAGTAATTGCTTGCATTGAGGGAACAATATTCAAATAAGAAGTCTATGTCAACACTTGTACATTGTGAAAATTCCGTCACCTTAATCCTACTACAAAAACCGATGAGAATTCTTCTATTTGTTAATTACCAAACAAATGATGCATCGTGTTCTGGCAAGAAATATTGAAACCCATGGCACTACAACCTTCACAAAATTAAACTCGCAGAAAATAAATATGTGTGGAAACAAGATCTCGAGCAAGAATAAACAATAGATACACGACACGTTATTTTTGGACTAATGTCCCTAGGAAAACCCAATGTGAAAACCAGCAAGTGCTAGCTTGAGGCTGTTTTATTATGCAAGATATGAGTACAATCTCGTGATGCCTTACCGACCATCCACACAGATAATTTGATCGACAAAGAGCTAGTGAGGATTACCTCTCACCGACATAGAAAATCCGGAATCGACCAAACTCTAAGTTGGACAAGCCCCATAAGCCGCTCGTTGCGCCTGCGTCACTCTTTGAGGGACTCACACACCTCTCGCTTGCCGGCTCTTCTCGTTGGCCGGATATCGATCTTTGCTCCCCTCCGGTTTGACACCCCTACACCCGACACTAGATTTGGCCGATCCTCACCGAATTCGTGATCTCCCTCAAGGCCGGCAGCGCATCGCTCTCTTTCCGGCTCGCGTACTCCTCTATGTCTCCTCTCGTGATGAATTCTCGGCTCAGAAAATATCCAACCGGATCTATCATTGCCCCTCTCTCGCAAGAATCTTTCTCGATCTAACTTCTCCCGAGCACCGCTCACTTGAGAAATTTGATCTCTAGACTCTCTCGCTCTCCGCAGTATCTTCCAAATGCCCCATCAAGTCAAGTCCTTATAATCTTCTTGTTGAGACTTCAACGACCGAGATTAAAATCGCTAATCAATGAATAAGATTAACTTGAATTGGTCTCCTTTTCTAGAACAACCACACCCCGTTTTAATTAATATCCTTTTAATTATTTTAATTTCCTAAGTTTGGACTTAGGTCCTATTAAAAATAATTAATTATTTTCATAAAACACAAGTCGGGTGGAATTTCCCAAAACTCTTTCTCGTGTTCTTCGAATGCATGTGCCTAAGCCTCCCCGCAAAATTTGAAACTTAGAGCACATCCGATGATACCGTAAATCAAATATTCCCTCTTAGCGAGGAGTGTGCTTCTAACAATACATCTAATCGAATTATCGCTCTAATTTCGCAACATCTCCCTCTCGCGCTACCGATGTTTGACACCGTTTCCTACCAACACCGCCCGCCGAATCCGTGCCGCCGTTGACCCCGCGTACCATCGCCAACTACCACCGCATCGCAACTCCGTTGCTCACCGCAACATAAAAACATCCAAAATCTCGAACTAAGTGTTCAATAGGATGCATCTCGTACCGAAGATTTAACTTCTCGCTAGTCTTTGCGTTGTCCTCTAAAGCGCCGCACCGTCGCTCACCGCACTATGCCTTCCCGCACCGTCGTTAACCTTGCCTCCGCACCGCTCGTACTCTAGGGCTCTCTAGGCACCGCGCCGCCACTGCACCACTTCCGCACCAACTAAAACTTGTCCATTTTGCTACTTCTCGATTTGGTCTTTGTGCTGGGTGATGATCCGAGAGGTGACCTCAACTCGCCCAACCTAATTTTGCTTAACCACAACTCTAGATCATCCCAATTCCCTCCGGAGATATGTGGGCAATCATTGTGAATTCTCCTCCTCGATCATGCTTCTATCTTTGTCCTTCTTCTTGAGAGGACACCGTGTGGCGTAATGTCCCATCTCGCCACAACAAGCATTTAATCTTTTGAGACGTCCTTTCCTCTCCGCCGCTCCCCGTAGCCCCTTTGATGCAAGGGCCGCATTATTCTCCCAATCGCTTTTGCCGCTATCAAGTTTACACTTGGAGTAAGTCTCTCTCATCTCTGTTGCCGAAGAGTTGCCCACATTCCTTCCTGGCCCTACAACTTCTCTGCCCAGATACTCGTGACAAAGACTTGATATTCTTCGTACACGGAATTTAAGGCCAATTCATCACATATTTGTGACCTAGAGCTGCTTCCTATAGTTGCCGACCGATCTTGGACCTCCCGAAGTTTTGCAAGGAATGGATCCACATGTTCTCGCTTCGCATCTTGGTAGTCCTCATATTTTCCTCCAAGAACATCTTCATCTACTCAAGACCCCGATATAGCGTGGCCAACGCATCCGACTCTTCTCATGGCCCTTTGGCCGGAAATATGTGAGACAATATGATCCTTCACCCCATCGAGAATCAACCGTTTGGCTTTTTCCATGTTCTTCTTGAAGGCTCTCAATGGTGCTACATCTATAGGTTCACCACGGTATTGTTGATGAAGGTCTTGAGGTTATGGTCATTTAGAAGGAAGGAGATCCGCACCTACCGTATTACATAGTTGGAGGTACCCTCCAATCGATCTGTGTCATGCAACCCACCGGCCGCCATCTCACCCAATCACTGCCGAACCGCAACTCTCTAACCCTCTCGCGCAATTGACTCGCGCACTTCGTTGGAGTAAGCCAAATAACTCACGAACTCGATGCTTTAGCACAAAATTAGAATTTCTTGGGCAAGAAACTCTTTGAGGTCAAAATTGCCCCAAAATGTCTTCTCGCTACGCTCTTCGATGCTTTTTGCATCACGCAACGATCGCTATAAGAAAATCGCGTCCCACTACCGCCGGGACCGCGCCGAATTCGTCACGCTCCCTCTCCGCCTTAACAAATTGCAAACTAGAAAATCCTACCTCTCTCGTCGGCTCACTCGCAGAGAGATTTCCTTGCCGATCTAGCCCCCGGCTTCGACCGCGCACCACCGGGGAAATCAACTTGCTACTTATGTAGCTTGATCTCCTCGCTTATTCTTCAACGTTGATCCTTTTGGTCTCGCTCTCTTGCTCCTCCGCACTACTAAATAAGCTCGATACCATGTGACAATTCCGCTACCCGGAATCCTACCGCAGCAAATCGATGAGAATTCTTCTATTTGTTAATTATCGAACAAATTATTTACCGTGTTCTTACCGTAAAAATTGAAACTCATTAACTACAACCTTCAAGCAAAATTAAATCGTAAGGAAAATAAATAAGTGTGGAAACAAGATTCGAAAGGTGAAATAAACAATAGACACACGACACCATTATTTTTGACCAATGTACTCCTAAAACCCAATGCAGAAAATCTGCAACAACCGAGGGTTTGTTTTATTATGCAGTAAGATCCGAATACAATCTAGGATGCCTTACTGCCATGCAATACGATAATCCGACCGGAAAAGAGCTAGTGAGGATTACCTCACACTTACACCGGAAAATCTGAACTCGATTAAACTTTGAGCCGATGAGTCCTACGCTCGCCTTTGCAGCGCCCGCGTCACTTTGCATGGGGACTGCGCCACCTTTGCTTGTTGGCCGGATACCGATCTCTCGGCCCTCCGGTCTCACACCTCGCACCGACACTAGATCCGATTGATCCTGCTGAATCTCGGATGTCCCCGTTGGCCGCAACGCCGGGCTCGCGCTGGCTCGCTACGTTGCCTCTCTCGCGCATCGCTCTCTCGTCTCCTCTATGATGTATTCCCTCGACTCGTGTAAATCTCCAACCTCGATCTTCCACCGTCTCTCTCTACAAGAATCTTCTCAATCTAACTTCCGTCGAGCACTTCTCACTTGGAGACATTCGATCTCTAGAATCTCTCGATCTTTTCAAAGGTATCTTCCAAATGCCCCATCAAGTCCTTATAATCTTCCTTACCGAGACCCTCAATGACCAAGATTAAATTGCTAATCAACGACCGAGATTAACTTGACTTGATATCCGTCTTTTCTAGAACATTCACACTTCGTTTTAATTAATATCCTTTAATTATTTTAATTTCTAAATTAGACTTAGGTCACATTAAAAATAATTAATTATTTTCATAAAAAAACACAATTTCGGTGGAATTTCCCAAAATGCTTTCTCGGGTTATTTGGAATGCATGTGCTTAAGCCTCCCCGCAAAATTTGAGACTTAGAGCACATCCGATGCTACTGTAAATCAACATACACCAGAGCCCCTCTACTTTCGCCGTTGTTCACTAATTTCTAGTAGCTCTAACTCGTGTTTCTAGGTATGGTGATATGAGAGGTATATGTCGCTCTTAGATATGGCCGTGAGCTTGTTGAATTTTCCATGTATGCTTATTACCATTATGAGTCTCGATGTTATACCCCGCCATGAGTCTTGTATGTGGTGTAAATTTCTGAATCTAACAACCATAAATACTAATGCTAGCTAATCGATTTGGATTTCCTATTTGTGTTCTTCAATTAACAAGTTATTTACAAAATTTCAAGAACATTAATGCAAACACACCGCACCCTACACCAATATACAGATCAAGTATTGAAAAATAAGATGAGACAATCACACAAAGGACACACTTATTTTTCGATTAAACGTCACCGGAAAACCCAATGCGGGAAAACCCTGCAACAGAGCATGAGGGTTTTATTATTAAGGAGATTTTTGAATACAACTAGGGTGCCAAATCCACCACCCAATAGAGAAAAATCCCGACAAAAGTACCTCTATCCCTAGACAAAGACATTTGGACATCCAAAGAATAAACAATCATCAACCGTCTGGCTGTGACTACGTCGTCCCGCGTCGGGTAGCAACAACCGGCCTCAGCCTTTCCGTGCCGAGATCGTGTCACCCTTCTAGAGCCGCATCACCCTCCTCGTGAGCCTTCTCGACTAAAAAATTGAACCGCCGAATTGATGCTCGATCCGTCTCACGTATACCCCGCCGCCTTTCAAAGGATTGCGTCACCCCCTCCTAGGTGCTGCAATCGTCTCTCCTTGGTGCCGCATTGCCTCTCTTCAATGTATTCTCGGCCTTGGACCGAAGTCCCATTGCCGAACTGTTTCTCTCTCGCACTAGAACTCAATCCTAAATTCTTCGCAAACCGTGCCCTAGAATTTTGATTTAGCTTCAAGTGCTGCTCTCGTTGTTTGTGTTCTCCCACCGACCCTCCGGCCTTCCTTTATACTTTTCCGTTGAAGGATCAACGATCGTGATCAAATCTTTAATCAACGGCTAAGATTAAAACAAACTTGATCCGTCACTTAGAAGCTTCGACACAAATTTACATTAATTCACTTTAATTATTTTAATTTCCTAAGTTTCTAACTTAGGCTCTATTAAAAAATAATTAATTATTTGAATAAAATGCACTCCGAGCGGAATTTCTCCGTATGATTTCCCGAGTCTTGAAAACATATGTTCTAGCCCCTCCACAAAATTTCGAGGGCCAGAGCACATTCGATGCGCTCTCAAAATCAACACTCCCTCTTAGGGAGGAATGTGTTGTAGCAATACTTCTCACTAGAAGCATCACCATGATCCACGACATTGGTCCTCCTCGTGTCGTTGATGCCTTACCACTCGCTCTTCATCCATCGTGCTGCCGCAACTGTACTAATCGCCATGACACTTGTTTGGTCTAAAATGCAAATATGCAAATTAGAGTTTCATTTACTATCAATCCAGGTAAGTAAACTTCGAGGATCATCCAATATATATGGACTTAGAGACAAACTAAACTAAGCTAGGTGAAGAAATGCCAAAGTTCCTTGCTGTGAGGTCTTTCAATAGGGATCTCCAACACCTATTTATTCATTTAACAAAATGAAATATAAAGACATTGTGACAAGTGTAAGAAATATTAAGGTTCCCTTACGTGAGACTCGTTCATTAATATTTCTAATCATCTTAATCAACAAACTATTTAAACTAATGAAATTAAAGCACTTAAACCTAATTTTGATTGATTGCATGAAATGTTAAAGCTCTTTACAAGAGACTATTCATTTATATCTCAAGCATATAAATCGTAAACTTAAACTAATGAAATCGAACATAAATAACAAATCAAACATTCATTGAAGAAAACATTACTTTCTTACGAAAGGTTATTCGTTAATATTCCAAACATATGAACCTAATAATTTAATCTAATGAAATTCACAAACAAACATAAAATAAAAAGCCTACTAAAATAAAAGTGTACTTGCTAGGCAATGGGGATCCTTCCAAGGATTCATAAGCACACCAAGAGAAAAGTCAAATGTAGAGGATCAAAGAAGCTCCGTCTTATTTATCATCAATCACAACCATTACATTGATTCTCCAATCTAATTTCTCACTACCAACCTATAAGATACTAAGATTACAAAATGAAGAAGAAGATTAAGATTAATACAAATAAAGATTACAAATGAAGGAGATACCCTATTTATATTAAAAGCTATGATAACAAACTTATAAATGTAAATCCACCATTCCCTCCTTTGACCCACATATTTCTCAACCAATGGTTACACATAACCCCATCCTCCATGATCTCCTCCATGAGGTCCATGATCTCCTCAAATTCTCGAATTTGAACATAAAGTGCCACATAAGGGTGCCTAGGAAGCTTCTTTTGTACCTACACATGTCAACAAAACTCATTCTAATTGTTAGGTATAAGTATAAGCATATTATTTTCTAAAGTTTAACCACAAATCCACTTAAAAATGTTAAGAATTAATAAACTTTGAAAAGCATAGTTATAACCCAGTTGATGAGGTAAATGTAATGATGTGGAGGTGGAATGAAGGTGACATGAAGGTAATATGGAAGTAATGTGAAGGTATTGGTGAATAATGGAGTGAGAATAGGGACTATTTTGAGTGCCAACAACACTGCCATCACACGTCGCATCTCCGCATCGCAACTCCCTCCTCGTATACGCCGCATCATGCTGCCCATAACACCGCCATCGCTAACTGCCAGACCGCAAACTCGCCACGAGAGTTACAATCGAAAGACATCCCAAATTCGACATACTAGCCGCCTCCGGGATGCACCTTGATGTTGAAGCTTCCTTTGTCGCTAATCTTCGTTGACCCTTCGATGCTACCGCGCCGCCGTTGTATCCGCTCTCGTGCCTCCCACACCGGCCTCCAACACCCACCGCGCCGGCCGCGACTTTAGCGCTCTAGCCGCCACCTGCCGCTCCATGATCCCTCGCGCCAACTAACTCCCCCGTCATTCTACTATCACACACCCGCTCGTAGCCGTATGCAATCCAAGAGCTGGGCACCTCAAGGATCCCCGCCCTTTTTCTCTCGTGTAGCTCCAACCAGCTCCATATAACCCCACCTCTTCTCTAGAGGTGCATGAGCACTAATGGCATAGTCATTGTCATCCTCCTCATCAAAGCCGTGCTTTCGGAGCAACCTTCGATTCGTTTCTCTTTGCCCTTCTTCTTCGTAGGGCATTGCGTGGTGAAATGTCCCATTTCCCCACATCCGAAGCATCCGACTTTCGAGATATCCTTTTTCTTCCATCCGTGTTTCCCTTGGTTATCCCTTTAATGCGAGAGCCGCATCTTCCTATTCCTCCTTCTTGAATTTGATCCCTTCGCTACTACTTCCCGCCTTGTCCATCGGCTCGATCTCTTTCCTCGTCGAAGAGCCGCCCACATTCGAGCTAGAAAGAGAAGCCCTACCCAAAATGATATGGAAAAAATTTTCCTACTTTTAGTGATTGCATTTAGGGCAGCTTCTTTGACCATAAATCTAGCTTCTCCGGTGTAACCTCTACTTTAAGCTAGTTGATCCTGATCCCTTGCAACTGACAAGGAAGGATCGATTTCTTCTCCTTCGCATCCGAAACAATCTCAAACTCGACTCTCACAACATCTTCCGCCGGACGTAAGATCCCTCGTACAATGTGGTTAAGGCCTCCCCACATTTCCCTCGTCGTATTCTTCTCGCAATATGTGGGATCACATGATCCTTAACTCCGTCCATGATCATGCACTTCACTTTCGCTTGAGCCTTGTCGTACTTCTTGGGAGGATCAAAGATCAAATGGAACAACAACCATCCCCAAGGCATAATCCTTGATGCGATGTTCATCCAAAACCGCTAGGATCCCGGCCTTCTAGATGACAAAGTTGAATGTTCCATCCAACCCGTCCCGATCCTTCACCATTCGCAACCATCTCTTTTCTAACCGAATGTCAAACAAGTTCCTTTCTCCCCTCTTTCGTCGCTACCCCAACAAAACTCGGATCTCGGTTTTTACGCTAGAAATCCTCTAAGGAACAAGCTCCCTTCGAATCTCGATTTCTTTCACGAAAATCCTTTCCGCCAAAAAATGCTGAAGCACCCCTCTTGGATCTCGTCTTTGTTGCCGCTTAGCACCGGATCTAGACTTCTTGGCAAGAAATCTAAAGAACCGATTCCCTCTACTTTGCTTCGCCCACCAGACATTGTTCTGCACCAACAGAATCAACGTCCCACTGCCAACTCCAGACAGAATCAGACATTGCACCTCCCGGTACCACGACAACCGGAAAATGAGACTCAATAAACTCTCCGCGCTAGCCCAACAATCACCGCATCGCCTTCTACAACACAACATCGCCTAGCAGCCGGGACGCAAGCTCGCGTGAGCCTTCTCAGGGATCGCGTCACCTTCCTCTCCGCCTCTAGCCCTTAACTCGTGTCGTCTCTTGGGGACAACCGTTTTCCCTACACGATTTTACCGTCCTTTTGCCGATGGCTTCGGCCTCCTTGATCCGCAATCGCTTCCGATACCATGTGAAAATTTCTCAATCTAACAACTATAACCCTACTACAAGCACTGATTTTCATTTCCTACTTGTGTTCTTCAATTAACAAGTTATTACAAATTTTTTTCAATAAACATTAATACAAATACACCGCAACCTACACCAATATAAAGATCAAGTACCGAAAAAATAAGATGAGACAATCACACAAAGGACACGCTTATTCTTGGACTAAACGTTCCCGCAAAAACCCAATGCGGAAAAACTTGCACAACAACGCTTATGAGGGTTTTATTATTAAGCATATTTCCGAATAAAACTAGGTGCCAAATCCGGATCACCCAACAAAGAAAAATCCCGATTAAGTACCTCTATTTGGAGACAGATATTTTTGGCCGATTCGGAAACTTAATGATCAAACTCCACAAGTGACCGTGCTATCCTCAAAGGCTAATGCAGCCAAATGTACCGCTCCCCAACTCGCGCCGAGACCGCGTCACCCCCTCTAGGGAGTTGTGTCACCCTCCTTGTGAGCCTTCCCCGACTTAGAAATCGAACTGGCCGAGTCGATGTCCGATTTGTCTTTACGTAAAACCCCAACGTTGACTCTTTCGGATCGCATCACCTCTTCTCGTGCTTCGCGTCACCCTCCTGTGTGTTGCAATCGTCTCTCCTTGGTCCCGCACTCACGTCTCCGCAATGTATTTCGCCTTGGACTAAAGTCCCACCGCTCGAACCGCTTCTCTCTACACTAGAACTTGCTCGAAATTCCTCAAAGAAACGCGCCCCGAATTTCGATTTAGCTCAAGTGTCGCTCTCAATATGTGTGTTCTCCAATTGACCTCAAGCCTTCCTTTATACTTTCCTTTTCTTGTTGAAGGATTTAATGACCGTGATCAAATCTTTTAATCAACAACTAAGATTTAAACAGCATTTGATCCTTGTCACTTAGTATCTTGTCATCCACATTTACATTAATTCACTTTAATTATTTTAATTTCCTAAGTTTTAAGTTAGGCTCCATTAAAAATAATTAATTATTTGAATAAAATGCACTCCCAAGTGAATTCTCCAAACAATTTCGGTCTTGGAGATCTCATGGGGTTCTCAGCTCCTCCACAAAATTTTGAGTTAGAGCATCCGATGCTACCCAAAAATCAACATTGTAGCATTTTCGAGGCGTAATGGTTGTTGTTTATTGTCTAACCGAATGTTATTAGAGGGCTGCGCATTTGTGAGGCTATTGTGACCAAAGATCATTTGTTCAAATTATTGTACCGATTCGATTTGTGATCGTAGATTTATTGTCGTAGCTTTTATACGTTTGTTGCCACCGAGTGTCGTTGGAGGGTTTGTATTTAGTGTTGTGCCTTGAGAGCATTATTGTTATAGGTGTCTTGTATGCCGATGTCTTGTTGCTACCGAATAATGGAGTATTTGAAGCACCTTCTTAAATCAACACAATAGTACATCGCGGGACTACAATCTAGGACTAAAGACCAAAACATAACAACAAACCTTTCTCAAGAGGGGTGTATGCCATTCTTTAAAAAGAACAACCAAGATATGTGCAGTATGCTATAAAATATGACACAAAATATTTTCACTTGGGACAGATTTGAAACACATAAGGGTCACACTAAACCCTTCTCAAACTGAAGAATTGATGTTCTTTCGAGATAAACCAAGCTTAGAGGGGAAGAAGTTGATGCGGGCCTTGAAACTCACCATGCTAGCTTTAATACAACCCAAGTTTTTGGAGTACCCTTGTGAAGGGGTTACACTTCCGCCTGCTCGTCTTCGTAGCATCATGTGGATGACCGCCCCTATAGCCCCTTACAATGATGATGTTATGAGAGAGTCTTCGAGCCGATGGTAGAAACCTTGCCAGACTTGGATAACTCCGTGGATCCTACATTTGGGAAGAAGCTTCTGTGTCTTGGAAATTATGGCCATGATTAGGACTTATGAAATCATGTTTGATCTAGAGCATGATGACTTGATCCTACAAATGTTCCAAAGGTTTTTCAAACATTAGGAAACATCATCCTTACTCGGCTCAAACACACATGCAACCATCTTGCCGCATGTATGAGATGCCGTGATGCCATTTGTCGGGAGTTGTAGTCTCGATTGTTGTTCGTTTGGAGGAGAGAAATCTCTCCCAAATTTCTCCGGCTAACTCCTCCCGCCTACCTCCCTATCTCCAACCCTTATCTTCCACCATTCTTCTCCCTTTTTCCTCGTACAGCTAAGCCGTAAACCCCTACACACTTCAAATAAAGAGAATTTCATCCCACAAAATTCTCTTTCTATCCTTACAATATCACCACAAAATTTCCGGCTCCAACTAGGAAAATCCTCCCGCAAATAACCCGTACTCCAACTCGCTATATGTCAACCACAATAAATAACTCGAATTAATTGCCTCTAAGCTCAGAAATACAATAAGAGTCGGGAATATCGTTGTCAATGAAGCTCTATGAAAGCCCAACAATGGACTCTTTGAATTCCCAACTAGAGAGGCACTTGAAGTCCTCCGAAGATGGGGTGGAATTTCAACGGAATTCGGTGCTAAACAAGACTCTACCCCCCGTTAAACAACTCCAAGAGAAGTGAAGTGTAAGTGTAATAGTAAAAATATGGTCCACAAAATGAATCCCTCTTATATTTTCTCTCGCATCCTTCTAGACTCCTTTAATATTATTTTATTAGTGGGGCCATTTCCCAATTATTACTTTTTCATCCATTTAAAAAAAAATAAGTTGTTGCCAATCCGCAATAAAATAATACTTGGCACCTTTCTCCAAAATACTAGTTGCCCTTTTTTAATTAATATTGCCAAAATTGGGCAAAATTCCCATGCTCACAAAATTGGGGATATTACACTTGAAGGTTGATGTTGTGGTTGATAATTGATTGTCTAATGACAATGTTATAGCTCTTAGATGATTGATTCTATGGTGATCATCATTAATCCATGAATGATAATCATTAATCCCTCAACCAATTTGTATTCCTCATTTTTGTTTTGAATATATATGCATAAAAACATATTAAAATATGTATTATATAAAGTGCTCCCAAAATGCTCCTCCCTTGGAAGCTTTTTGAAAATTGTTGTTCTTGCTTCCGATCCAACTCCCACCCCCACTTCCCTCTCTCGCTCCTATTAGCTCGAGTACCCATGGCCCTCGCATGATAGATGAGATTACATTAGCGATGGTTGATTGCTCCCCCAAACAAGTTCCCCCCTTGATACCGTTGGTTCTCCGTTCTCCATGTAACTTACAAATATCTCGGGACTATGGACTGTTTTCCCATGTAATGTTCCAAAATAAAAATAACAAAGTTGATAAACAAAGCAAAATACCATACAACACCGAAATATTTAAACAACAATCAAACACCCACAATTTACACTAGAACTACGCCAAAATTAAGCCATTTTACTATATATGGAGAAGAGTACAATGCATGAAATGTGTGCACTCGTGCTTGCCAAAGCAAGCTAAAGAATCCTAGGTGAGAAAGATGCTACTCGAATGCAAGAGGGAAAGGCTTCTCCTCAATGTTTTCGCGCCTGCTTTGAAAATTCTGCAATCACAAGGTGAAGAAACTTCGTTTGAGCTTTCCAAAAGTGCTCAAAAAATTTCGCTGGTTTTGATATTGAGCTCTCCACCAAAAACCCAAAAAAACCTAGGAATGGTGGAGAGCTCAAGAGTGGGGACCACCCGAGACCCAAAATTTAAGATCACTTCTCCTAACTTGCTACCGAATACCCCGTTGTTTTGGGGCATCAAAATTCCTCCAAAAAAATTTCGCAAAATTACTAGTAGACTTCGACCCCCGACCGACAAAAACCCGTAAAGCAATTGGGCTAATTCCGACCTCCTAGAATTACCCAATTTTTGGTGTTACGCCTTTCCCCGCAACCGTATCCTACACTTTAGCCGCTAGATTGGCACTGGTTCTCCTCAATCGTAGAAATGTTCCCCCGGAAATTACCCAGCGCAGAGGTGAGTGGGATCTCCTTCCAAAAAATCCGCACAAGCATGAAGTATTCAACCGGGCCCCATGAATTTTACCCGTTGTCACTACTACGCAGCATTAGAGTGGCATATTTGGCTCTCGTAAAAGCTGCAACTTCCGTGCCCTCGAAAATCTCCACAAATGCTAGCCCGCATGAGGGAAATTTCTCAAATTCTCGTGCCGAAAGACCCCTTTTCTTCGCCCCAACTCCGTGGCAGAGTTTGATGCCCGCGTCCTCCCCGGGGAATCAAACCGGCTAAGGAATGAGTCGAAAAGGTACCACAACTTCCAACAATTTTATCTCCACCGAGTTCGGTAAATTCTTCTGGGTGGCACGAAGTCCACCAAAAGAGAGGCCGGAATTTCGCCCAGACTTGCTTGTGCTAAACAACACAGGTTGTCTTGGCTAAGCATCTCAAGAGAACTAGAGTTGAATTGTAAAATGATCAAAGATACCAAATGGAGCCCCCCAAGCTCTATTTATAATTGTTGGCCCTCTCTCCTTGGTGGTCCCCACCTTTCACTAATTCGCACCCTTTCCTTTCTCTCTCTCTTCTCACTAGTGCAAATTGGCCACTTGGGTCAAATTTCTCCTTGTAATCCCCACTCTTCACTAAAGCCGCGATTTCTCTTTTTCCTCCTAAGTCCCAATGCTCTTAATTGCCTCTAATTCCAAAAATAGTCTCTAATATGGAAAATCAAAATTGGGGATTGTTATGCGTAAAAATCCTCGCCGCAGACAGAGACGATTCCTCTAGCCCTAGGATGGCCCAGTATCAAAGGGAACAATCTGTCACCGTACTTTTCCTAGATTGTAAATAAACATAGATCGTATGGAGATGACCTACCCCGATTTGGATGTCGCTTCCTGCCCAAGTCCTTTGATCCTTGCTCTTCTAGTTAGATCCCGCCTGCCTACGCACTCGCCACTTCCGCACAAGTGATCAAACAAACAAAACGTGAAAGGGCAACATGCATTTACATAAATAATCTATCTAGTTGATCAAGGAGTACTAGAAATCTAATCATGAATCATGGACAACAAAGTGGAAAGTAAGAATAAATTGTATCATATTAATATAAGAGTAGGAGTTACAACTTGCGCCTTGATGTCGAAGCTCTCCTTCAATGGTTCCAGATCCATGCATGTATCTAAAGGAATAATTCAAACTCGGTACGATAAGGCCAAAGCTCTCAACTCTCCTTCAATGCCTATAACAAAAATTCTCTCTGTTGTTCTTCTATCTCTGCTCTAACTAGCAAAGAGGTATGAGGGGATGTCCATTTTATAGTGATGGGAGAGGGAACATGGATCCACTTAAGTCGGGAAAATGGCTTATCTCCTTGGGTGGCTCCTCTTTTGTAGGAACAAGAGGTCCAAAGGGAGAAGCTCGGTCTTATCCCCATGAACAAACAACCAGCTCGCCCACGAAGCTTTTAGATCACGAAGCTTCGTTTCTCCATTTTTAAAAACCTTCTAGAAGTGGAGGAAGTGGTGTGATCTCCATACTAGTGGCCGATCGACATAGCTCACAAAGCTTAAGATCAACGTTGCACGAAGCGGGACGAAGCGTCATTTTCCAAAAAATTAGGAAGCAAAAAAGAGTTTCGAAAGCGTCTAGTATATATATTTATATTTTTTTTGCATTTATATTCAAAATCGTTAATTTTGGACAACTAGGTCCAAACTCCATGTTGTGATGCTCGATGAAGATACCGATATTTTTATTGATTCCTCTTTGAGAGGTGAAAAGATCGATCTAAAGATCATCTTGATCCGATGATAGTAACATTTATTTTACCGATCAAGATATGTGCAGTCGGCCTCAAGGTTTTGTGCCCTGTAGCTTGTGTCACACAATTTCACCGATGGATATAAATTGGTCAACGTTGGCAGACATTTTCACTCATCTTCATCCTCACACATTTCTCTCTCTCGTCATCTCGATTAGTTCGATGACCTTGGAGGCTCTTCTCTCCACACTTGGGAAAATTCCAAAGCAAAGAACACATTTCCGATTTCGGTCTAGGGTTTTTGCAAAGAAATCTTGACCGCCGTTGACTTTGGTCAACGCAAGGTCAAATGGACCTAAAACTCTCCCAAAAGTTCAATTTTCCAAATCCGCATTTTTTGGGTACTATTCCCGAGGCTATATGTTGACTTTGACTCTTTCCGCATAGACCTAGTTGCCGCCGCCGCGCTGACCGCTCGACCGATAGCGTTGGCTTCTTGGGTTGACTTTTGAGTTGACCATTTGGTTGTCCTAGAGGGTTGTGTGACATTGCCGGTCGGTCGACCATATTGAGACTTTGTCAAGTTGAAACATCCTCGTTGACCGCCGTAATGCACCAACACACTTATATATTTCCGGCTTGTCTTCTCGTCGATCTACCGGTATGTTCTATCAAGATTTTACTTTATTGTTTCGTGATTGCCGTTTGGATATTGGGAGAAAAAGTAAAAGTTGCATCAAGCATAGAACATCTACATAAATTTACAAACAAACATCCCAAATACCATATTATTGTAGAAGACATGAAAACATGCATATTTTTACATAAATCAAGATAGATATAACATCCATGATTCCATCGTACATCAATAATTAATATTCCGAGCATCAACCATCTAGATTCTAGATCCTAGCAATTACAAACATACATCAAATTTTTAAGCATGATAAAACATTTAAGCATACTATAAAACATAAAATATTTAAAACATTTAAGCATACTATAAAACATAAAACATTTAAGCATACGTATATTGTAAAATATAAAACATTTAACCATATTATAAAACATAAAGCATATTATCTATCAAGTGAGCAATCGTCAACATTAGTCATGTCCAAAATCCAAATAATAATGTTTACAAAATGGGCCACTTGGCAAACCACCAAGACAAAAAGTTCAAATTCACAACAAGCCTACAAGTCTAATCTATGACAAAAGCAAGAAATTGTCAAAATATCTACTAATCTCTCCTCCCTTCCACCACGAAGAGAACATGGTGGTGGGCCTCCACGTGGTGGCAATGAAGAAGATGGTGTAGGTGGAAGTTGTGGCACCGGCACCGCAATTGATGAATACGAAGCACTCGTTTTTGGTGGCCGAAACCATGGAACCTAGGAAGCAAGGGACCAGCTTGGGGGTGATATGTCAACTCGATCACCATCATCATGGATAAAGAGCATCCTCTAATTGCTCTAATCGCAACACTCCATCCTCCAAATTGGCCTCCTCCGGATACCTCGTCTCAAACCTTAAGGTGTTTATTACTCTTTTGCATCATCACAGTAATGGGACAACAATCACAAGTTGTAATGAACATAAACCAAACTCTCTCGCTTGGCCTAAACTCAACCTCGTTCCTTTTAACACCGTGGATGAAAGAATAAGAGCTCCAACACTCCTCTCCGCAAAAGAAGTGTTTACCACATGTGATAGCACTCTCAATGCCAAAGTCCGTAGAATTGGAGTAGCACCTCCATGCATGTTCCACCACTCAATAGAAGAAAAACTCTCTCAATCTCTCGATAGCATGCATGCTCCCAAATGGACCAGCTGGAAAGCGTATAGTTGTTCAACCGTTTCCGTACCAAGGCAACTCCTCCTCAATGTGTGGGACTAATCTTGTCAATGCAATCATATATTTTTCTAGGACCTCCGGATCTAGTTGTGGTTTCTCCCCGCTTCCCCCCGTGGCCGGTGTTGAAAGCCATAATGGATGATAGTATTTAGGTGTCAAAACATATGCTAATGCATGCAATGGAACATTTAGCATATCCCATCGTCTTTCCACCTTCCGCACGAATATAACCGTACATAAGGTGATATCTCTAGGCTTAACAATGCCTTTAATCCGCCCCAACATGTTATCCATTTCTCATACACCTCCCCAATTATTGGCCGATTCGAATCCGCAAACTTGATCATGTAATAAATCGGGTTTGGTGAATTGCAAAACATATTTAACCTATTCCCAAAAGTACATGTCAAGAATAGTATCCTTGGCTACATTAGCACCATCTCTATCGTTGTTAATTTCCTCCCATGATTCACTCGCACAATATTAGTTAAAGCTTGTCCGTATCATTCCCAATGGAAATATTAATTTTGACCAATTTTGCCTTATTATAGTTGAGCATAAATAAAGTGAATAAATATTAATCAACTCACGTAGGATAAAGTACTTTCACTAATTGGAAATATTAATTTTGACCAATTTTGCCTTATTATAGTTGGAGCATAAATAAAGTGAATAAATATTAATCAACTCACGTAGGATAAAGCACTTTCCTAAAGTCCACATCGAAATTAAGGGAGTGGGGCCTAGTGGCCAAGTGGACAACGCAGTGAAAGGGGAGGACGCAGTCCACGAAAGGGGGCCATGGGGCCTACTCACGCAGAAGAGAGGGACAGCCGTGGGCCAAGGAGCACGTGGAGGTGTGGTGGGGCCTAGTGAGAGAGAGGCCCATCGTTATAAAAGGGGAGGAGAGCCTCCTCATTTGGTCATTCATGTTTATGCATATTCCGCCTTGTCACTTCGACTTGGAGCACGCCGTCGTTTAGCTTGTCCGCGCATTGTTCAAGACACCGGTGTCTTCGTCGGGAGATCCCACCCTCGCCCCCGAGAGACTTCGAGTGCTTGCTCCAAGGGAGGTATTTCCATCAACATTTTGCGTGAGGATCGGTGGTTGCATTCGTGGAGGAGCAAGAGCATTTAGGGATTGCGCAATCTTGAGAGGGAGGATGCGGGGGCTCATCTTGGGGGAGCTCCTGATTGGTGCCATTTCGGAGATCTGTGTCGGGAGGACTGAGCAAGGGGCCAACCCTGCCTATTGGAGACATTTGCCGCAGAGGAGTGCCATATTTTGAGGATAGCATTCAGCCTCAGCTGGGTGGCCCTTGGGAGGATAGCATAGATCCTCAAGGGAGGCATTTTCTAAACGACCATTTCGGTAAACGCTCTTTGGGCTTTTCCGGGTATTGTGAGTAGAGGCCAATTCCGTGAGTATAAGATTTTTTCCGAATAGGGGAGTAGCCCCAAATACTCATTTTGTTCTAGTTAAAGAAAGGAAGAAGACGACAATATTCCAAAGTAGCCTGACGCAGAAAGCAAGAGAGCAACCATTTTACCGATATGCCGAGAGTATTCCTACACTTGCCTGGTGCAGCTCTTAGTACTATCATTCGATCACCTCTTGTACTCATTTCTATTTCTCGCATAATAAAAAATGGCTTAGCATTCTTCTATTTCATGTGTATCTCCGTTCGATCTATTTCTAGCATTTTTATATCTTCGTTGTATGCTTTGTATCACCGTGTATTTCTTCTAGATATTACAATGGTATTAGAGCTCATAGACTCCGGCCTGTACCGTGGGGCAAGTCGTCTATGACACCGGGAGAGAAGCCGTATATTTGCTACATGGGTAGGAATTACCATGACCGAGAACGTAGGTTGCAAATCACCTACGGAGAGGTTGACCGCGTTCCGCAGTGACGCACAAGCAGATGAACCAATGGCGATGATAGTGATGCAAAACAAGCTTGGGGAAATGCTCCTCAAGTACAAAGACAGATCCGTCAAGGCACGAGGTGATGGGTCGCAGGTTCACCGTAGAGTGTTAGATAGCGTGAAACCCCAAGTGTTTCCGTATCGGTGAGGGACTGTGCACATCCCACCATTTGCAGAGCGTGATGCCACTCGCCACATGGCATCACATGCACCCACACGTTCCACTATGCCCACTTTTTCTCGCGCACACAAAAAGGTGGAGCACACAAAGAGAGCCGCAGCTCCTCGGCCACATGGGTGATTACTTTGCCGAGTAGCAGCATACGAGCAAGGAGTTTAGGGATGCCCTTTCATTCCAAGATTTTGTCCAGCCTCTAGTGGGACAACAAACCCCGCGACCACTGTGGACACCGGCATTATCGAGGTGACACCGTACGATGAGTGTGTTCCATTTGCCTATGTTCAATGGCTCATCAAAATGTTTGGCAAAGGCTTGGGTGGAGAAGCTAGACATCTACCTGCACTTCAACTAGATGTTTCCGAGATCGAGGGCCATCAAGGTGGCGCTGGCCGCATCCGGATGGCGAGCCCGTGATTGGTGGTTCCAACAGATGGTTACACTCGGGCATTCGAGACAAAGGATGTGTGATATGCCTAGTTCACCCGAGATTGATAGAGAGGTTTGATCGGAGGGATCCAGAGGAGCACTTTGTTGAGTCGACGAGGCTCAAATGCATCAGAGTCGACACACATATCTCGATTTCCCGAGACTTTCGATGATGGTGCGCATCTATCCGCGGTACCTGATGATTTACATGTTCATTGATGGGCTGCGTAGCCGCTTCGGATTGGCTCGATCCACTAGACCATCCACACTCCATGACGCAGCTTGGCAAGACTCGAGATTTGGCAGATGCTCGCCTGTGACCAAGACTCTTAGGCCCCCTAGAGACAAAGCCGGCCTAAGGGGAAGGACGTGGAGAGACTCCGCCTCCTAGGGGGAATCAGTGGCAGTAGGTGGGCTGGATGATGATGCCAGGAGGGAGTTGAAGAAGAAGAGGTTGTGTTTTACTCGTCAAGCCGTGGGCACCAGACACGATGTGGCCGCCTGCAAAGCACATTTTATCGAGGTCTTCTCCGAGAGCAAGGAGAAGAAGATGAGTATGATGACGCGAGACAGGGGGCAACCATGTGCCGCGAGATCTTTTCCACCTCCACCACCAGGAGCAGAGGTGTGTGCTTTGTACCTACCGAGGGGCTCCTTGCGTCGTTGCAAGGAGTTCTAAGTATCCGACACCGCGTGTCCGAGGCATGTTGCGAGGGCAATGTAGTATCAACATCGGTGGGGATGTTGGGGCAACCCACAACTTCATCGATGCACAGATGGTAGAGCAGAGGCATGGCTGCACAGAGAGCCGGCGGGTTTTCGTTGTTGGTCCCAGGGAGGTCGACTCTCATGCGTTGGTACCGCAGGCGTCCCGGGGGCCGCCGGTGCTGACGATGGGCACCTACACGTTGACCGACCACTTTTTCGTGTTTAACATACCGGATACCAATGTGGTATTAGGGTACAAAGTGGCCGCATCACTCTAGGGAAGGTCACCGCGGATTGGGAGGCCTTAGAGATGGAGTGGGATGACAGGAAGACCGGGAAGCACGAGAAGATACGGGTATGCACACTTACCCACCTCGGCGGCCCAACACCGGGATGGAGGTAGACTGGAAGGGAGACATAGAGTGTGCGTAGAACCGCGGTGGCTGGAAAGTAGGACTACCCAAGCATGGGGCCCATCCGCAGATGGCTGCACTATCCTCGATGTGTATGCCACGGTGTTCGGGGAGATACCACCGGACAAATGCACCGGATCGGGGATTTGAGCATACGATTGAGTTTGGAGCAGGCGCACAGTTTCATTATTACCATACCCTATAGGCACCCCAAGGCCTATCGGGACGAGATTGAGCAAAGAGTCCGTGAGTTGTTAGCTCTTGGACACATTCACTCGAGCACTGTAGATTCTTTTGCTTCTTCAAGAGGCCGGTGAAGAAGAAGGATGGCACATTGAGGATGTGCATCGATTATAGAGCTCCGAACAAAAAAGACCATGAAGAACAAAACCCTATTCCTGACTGATTTAGCCGATGGATGAGTTGAGAGGGGCACAATTCTTTCAAAGATTGACGGAGATCCCGGTACCACGTATTCACGTGAGGGAACAGACATTCCCCGAGATCGGCTTGTGTGCCATTATGGTCATTTTGAGTTTCGGTGATGCCCTTGGGCTAACCAACGCACCACCCACCTTCCGCCATGTATGAACCACATCTTCCACAAGCCACTTGAGGAAGTTTGTGTTGGTCTTCTTTGATGACATATTGATATATAGCAGTGACATGGGAGGAGCATCTCTAGCACATGTAGGCGTGTTGCGTATTTTGGAGAGCAACAGCTTTATGCTAAGCTCTCCAAGTGCGAGTTTGGGCCGACGGAGATGCCATACTTGGCACACATCAAGGGTGGACGGAGTGAGGGTCCACGAGGAGAAGATTAGGGCCACTGTGGATTGGCCGCAGCCGAGAAACGTGACGGAACTTCGAGGTTTTGTGGGCATTCGCACCTACTATAGGAAGTTCTTCAAGAGTTTCTCTTAGCTTCGCCGCACCCCTTGCGTATCCGACGAAGAAGGGGGCATTCGGGGCTGACAAGATACAACGCAACAGCCTTTGATCGGCTCAAGGAGGTGATGAGCAAATTGCCTAGTGCTAGCATTTCGCGACTTCACGCAGCCATTCGTTCGAGTGTGATGCATCGGGGAGAGGGGATCAAATACAGTTGTTGATGTAGGGAGGCCACCCTATAGCTTTTGGAGAGCTCAAGCTCCTTCCACATGAGCGGTTGTATGCCATATACGACAAGGATATGCCGGCCATCATGCATGCATTGGCCAAATTCCAGCACTTCCGGTAGGTGTCGGTGTTCGTGGTGAGGACCGACCACAAATACCTCGTGTTCTTTTTAGAGCAAGCAGTAAACAAACACAGGAGCATGCGAAGTGGCCGCAAGATCTAGGCTCACGACTTTGACATTGAGTATGTCAAAGGAAGAACAACGTGGTTGTCGATGCACTTTCACGCGTACTAGCCACGTTGTTCCCGATGAGTTTGGGGGCTCGACTATTGGTGGAGTACTCCAAGGACAAGTTTGCTTGTGAGGTTCTAGATGGACAGACAAATGACAGACACATGGTGATGGATGAGATCATCTACTACAGGGACATGACTTTCCTTTGACTCGAGGGCTCTTAGCCAAGAAGAAGATATTATGTGCTTCTCACGATTCACCATTGTCCGGCCATCGTGGGTTTACCAAAACCTGCTGGTGGCCATTAGGAAGAGGTTCTCATGGAAGGGCCTCAAGGAGGACGTACTCCGCGATGTCGTGGAGTGCGAGGTTTGTCGTAAACAAAGGGGGGATGAACCATCCGATGTGCTTTATTGCTCCTCTTCCCATTCCGCAGGGGAAATGGGAGAGTATCTCGATGGATTTCATCACAAGCTCTGCTCATGGTGCAAGGCAGGATCGTATATTCGTCGTCGTTGATCGACCGACGAAATATGCACATTTTTTTGCCATATCCGCACATTATACAAAAGAGCATTGTGGCGGAGTTGTACCGCATTATCTTCGCATTACATGGTCTTCCCAAGACCATTGTCGCGATGCGGGATGCTCGCTTCAAGGGCGGGTTTTACAGAGCTTTTTCCGCCTGGTGGGGGATGAGTTGGACACCGAGCACTAGCTACCACCTACGTACGTATGCGTATGCAGATAGTTAACAATGACTCCGGAGGTTACCATGAATCTGTCGGCGGGGGCGCGCAGAGCATGGCCGAAGTGGCCGCACCTAGAGAGTATCGGCCACAACAACACACACGCATGTCCATTGGTATGTCTCCGTTTTATGCATTATATGGTTATCATGCTTTATCTTTTGTTGATGTGATGTTTGGTGCTAGCAAAGGGCTCCTGGTGAGCCAAGGATTGGATCCAAGAGAGTCGGACATCCTCCGAGCTCTCATGATAACATGGCTACAACGTTGCAACTGCCAGGTCAGATAGCCGGCGCGGGCCGGTGGAGAGACCGTTTAAGGTAGGGGACTTTGGTCTTACTCACGCTGGCAAATGCATACCGATGGGCTGACTCTCACAGTATGAGTCGAGAAGCTCAAGCCCCGTTTTTTATGGCCTTACAGGGTGATACGCGTAGTCAAGGTGTTGTTTATGAGTTGAGCCGCCTCGTGTAGCAAGATTCATAACATTCACGTACGTGCTCCCGAAGAAGGCACCGGGACAAGAGGGTGATGCTGGACAATGGAGCTTCCACCTACTTGATGATGAGGGGCACTTGGTGCTACGTGCCTCGAGGCCATTATTGATACTAGGGAGAGAAGGGGCCAGGGAGCAGATGGCCCAAGAATTCTAGTGAGGGTGGAATAATTTGACTGATGAGGATGCCACTTGGGAGAGTGAGAAGATCTCGTTAAAGCATCCATCACTATAGTTTCTTGGGGTTTTACAACATTTTGCTGGGGGAGTGTATTATCCCGATGGGATATTTTTTACTAAAAATGCAACATAAATAAATAAACTCCACAAAATGCCGCAAAATCAACATTTACTTATTATAAGATTGCCATGTAAAATCGAACATACAAGTACATGCAAATCCATAACACCATAATGTCAGAATATAACTCAAACCTTATTATATTATCACCGGGTTACAAGTCGAAATAAAAGATAGCCGAGATAAATGAAATACAACTAGCCTCAAGAAAAATCGTCATGACCGCTACACCGCAATGGCCTCCAAAAATCGACCGTCGCCCTCTCCTTCGGGCACGCCTACCACTCAATCCACCGAAGCTCCCGTCGAAGATCTCAATGATCCTCACTCCAATATCACCGAAGCTCATGGAAACTTCCGAATGAAGTCTCTCAAAGAGAGTTAGGTTTTCATCCAACACTCACAACTCACCCGAGGGCTTCAACTCGGGGCGCGCCTGCGTAGAGAATCCACGTTCTCAAACCTCCCATACACAAGAAAATGATCTACTCCCAAAGATGTCTCCCAATGGCCTCCTCCCTTTCTTTTATAGATCCCTTGGAGCCTTCTAGAGCATTCTTTTATTATTATTTTATTCATGGAGCACTTTTCCCTTTTATTAAAATATTATAAAATATTCCTTTTTTTAATGCAGAAAAGGGTAAATCAGCTACCACGCCTTCTCCGGTCACTGAAATATGTGTCTAACTGTCCCATCGTGTAGGTCTCCTCGTCCCGGTTCCAATGAGCTATTATACTAAGGTGTTCCATCATGTATTCCTCCCGGAATGCCACCTTGAGCATAATTAGCTGAGTTAAGCCCATAAATAACTCAAAATTCCGAAAGTTATCGGAATGCATCGGAACAAGAGCCAAACTGCTCGGATGATGGAGTATATCAAGCGAATGCCTTCGAACACCATGAAAACTCCTCAAAACTCCTCCGAAAAGCTCCTGAGCCCACTGATAGCACCAATCTGTACATGTGACCTGTCTGCTCCTAACTCTGGAAGTCCCTCCTAGCCCTGTCATGGGTGATACCAAAAATGGGAATATTATAGACCTCCCGCCCCAAGATTGCTTGCCCTCAAGCAATTGAAATATGTGGGCCACTCTGTTGGCCCACCGCATCTCAGACCCAATGCCTGGATCCTATACCAACCTCTGGGTGCTGCTATGCACCTGTGTCAAATCTCTTGGAACAGATCCCTCAATGCCGGGATCCCAAACTGATCTCTCTCTGTCCCAGTCAACAAACAATCCCCCCGGATCCCAATGCCACCATGGCCAATCATCGCCCAAGTCCCACGGCTCAGGCTGCGCACTGTCTCTGGTATAGCTGATGCTCTCAGAGGTGAAGACCACCAACAAGCATACCAACTCATCACCTCTCTCCAATCCAAGTCCTGACTCAATCCCATGCTGATCCTACTCTCCTGAAATCGGGAAGGAGTCCTGAAGTAACGACAACCGGTGCCCTCCTGCCAACTGGAATCTGTAACATCTACTATGTCTAAGGGCCCCTGCTCTGATGTGCTCCCCATGAAAAATACCATACCATCAAGAGGGTACCAACTCATGATCTCCCGCCAGTCCATCCTGGAAGAAGAATCCAATGTAGCAACAACTACACATGGAACATGCCCAGGGTGTTGTCGCCAGCCCGTAGTCAACTCCCACTGCTCTGCCCTATCTACCAATGGAAACTGCCTATAGAAGGAAGCCCCTCTCTCTATAGTGGGCCAAAGTGGGCAAGACATGCTGCAAGCCCCATCGATGTACTCCTGGAGAGTACTACTCACTGAAAGTACTGCAGCTCGGCCGACTGTATGTACATCTATCTGTACCTCATCAATGTGTCGGCCCAAAGATGGATGCTCCACCATCTCCAACAACTCATCCCTCTCATCGGGAATGTAAAACTCTTGCTATCCCCTAGCCCCTTGCAGAACTATCCTATCGACCTCGAACAACTCTAGAGGATATGGATCTGCAACTGCCATCACTGTACTCGGTGTCTGTGCATCTCACTGCTCCTCCTCAGTGGTTGACCCCAAGGTTAGCCGCATATCCATTATGGACTCAATGTGGGCGCCCGTCTGGATCTCCCCCAAAGGAATATCATGCCTGATGTGAATAATATCCTCCTCTGCTAACTCAGGCTCCATCATATGCTGCTCTGACTGAATCATCACAAGGGACTCATCACCCAGAGTATCTCCTATACAGTCCCCTGACTGCTCACCCTGCACACTGGAATACAACTGCGATCTACTGTCATCATCTCTGCATGACTGCACTCGCTCCATGGAAGCATCCTCAACTGATCCCATGGACTCATCTGAAGAAGAGCCCTCACCCTGGCATATAGAAGGAATGTCTACCTGCTCTAGCTCTGCCGCCTCATCTGCATCTCTCAAACATGAGTGATCAGGCCCCCAAGGTTCTTTGCAAATGAAGCAAAGTCCCTTCCTCCTCAGCTCATTTCTGTTGCCTGACCTACCAAACTGGAGCTGCTCCTCCCTGGTCAACTGTCTCCTGAGAAACTCAATGTTCTGCTCAACTAGCCCTTGGGCTAGCTCATATGCAGCAAGTGAGACCAACTGCTCTCTCCTCCAAATGCTCAGCAACCTAGTCTGCAACTCCCGACAAATGGCCTCATGGATTCCCATACATGACGACAGGATGGACTGCATCTGTGCTTTGGCTGTGTCAGAATGATGTCTCCTAATGCTGAAGAAGCATTGGAACATCTGCAGAATCAAGCCATCACACTCAAGGTCAAACATGATCTCATGAGTCCGGGTCATGGCCATGACTTCTAAAACCTTAAGCTTCCTCCTAAATGTAGAGCTTGCACAGTTCTCCAAATCTCGAAAGGTTCCTACTATCAATCTGAAAATTCTTCTCATAATATCATCACTGTAGGGAGGGAAGGGTGCTGTTATCCTCAAAATATCACTGAAACAAGAGGCGACTATAAGTTGGACTCTCTCACTTCGATGTTCCAAGAATCTGGCTTGTACCAATGTAAACATAGATGACTCCAAAGCCCAATTTAAACTCCAATCTGATTGCTCTACCTTTGGAAGACAGGATTCTAGTTCCTCCAACATGGGAAAGTCATTTTCTGATCTTCCACTCTTCAAGTCCATCCCAAGTGCATCAAGCCAATTTCCCACTTCTTCCTCCTTTTGCAAATTCCTTGGATGCCTTTGTTGGAGCAAATTATGTACCTTCTTGGAGAAGGGTCTACTGTTCTATTTTGTTTTCTGGTCTTCTGATGCACGGTGGTTCAAGGAACCAACTTCTGTTTTTATTTTCATCAACTTCTGTTTTTATTTTCATCAAGCTGTTTAGAAGTCCCTCCATGGTTCGACCAATGATGTGGTCGTTGTTCTTCTGAGTGTGTTTTGGGTGTAATTTCTTTGAGAAGTATTTTCAAGCTGTTAGGTAGCAAACTTGCTGTAGGTGACTGACATTATTTATTCCCAAAATTATTTACAACATTCCACACACACGCAGCAAACTTCAAAATAACTTCATACTACTCAGAAAATAACATTCAGCTGATAATATTAGGCAACATAGACTACCCATTTTCTACATTCGAATAAACAATGAGCAATTAAAGTGGTGAAACCTGGGTTAGTGCACAGTGTTGAGTCTTCAATATGATTCTCAGCCCTCAGACAATCTTCAGCATGCAACACAGAGACTGATATTCTCTTCCAACGCCCACACCCTTCAAAAGAAACCCACACTCATTGACTCTGCAGTTCAATCTCTGCTTTAGCTACTGTAAATTTGTTTTCCTTGAGGCAGAATTTGTCCATCTTAGAGCGCAAAACCCATTGGTAGCAGCCTTCTAAATATTGGAGGATATTGGCACAGCTAACAAGTCCAGGAAAAAAAAATGAATTTCAAGGAAGTTTGTTGTTACATTGATGTTGGACAAAACTTTAACATAAGCTGCATTGGAGCCTCCTGTCGCCTCTCGAATGTCAAAATTTGTTAATACTTTCTGCCCTTGAACATAAACATCAAAAATGCGTCTTCCAACACTATTCCAGACTAGTGTATCTAAAATCACTGTCTCTGCAAACTGTAAATTTACTGTTTAGAGTCCATTCACGAATCCTAAACCATAATATCGAAGTGAACGGGGAGATAAATGTGCTGTCTGATGTAGTCCTGTATCTAATGTCCGTGTAATCTGAAACTGAATGGTTGCTATATAAGTTGGATTGTCAGAGTCCATAAAATATCCAGTGTCGCTTACTCCCCAGTTTTCTGAATGGGTTCCGTGATGAATAGCTGGAACCTGAAATATTTATTTTTTTTTATTTTTATTTTTTTTATTTTTTTCAATTTTGGCACTTGACGGTTCTGCAACTCCTGTAGGTGCTTATGGCTTCAAAACAACAATTTGGTCTCTGCCCAAATTAGCAACAACAATTTGGTCTCTGCCCAAATTAGCTCTCTCCAACAAATTCTGGAAAATACCCACTTGTAAAAAAAATTTCGCTGATGGTTCTGTGGACAGTGCCTTTAAATCCACTCCCTCGGCATTAATTATATGACTCTTTTGAATTCTCACAAGGGCTACCGCCGTCAATTGTAATCCCGCTGTGAAAGGGCAGTGGTTAATAACGTGGAACAATTCACAAAGGTTTTGTATGCTCTGCCCAGCTCTTGATCATACCGACCACGAGCTCAACGTCACTTGGATTCAGATGAATATTGGCGGCTTCACACTGAATCGTCCAACCTCCACGACAGTTGTATGCAATTTCATTTTGTTTCGCGACTTCATCATACCCTATAAATTTGCCGTCATAACTTCTTAGTAAACACCCCTCGCTTGCGTAAAACATGAAGTTGTCTGCTTCAATAATTTGATGGTGACTTGTTCTCGTATCGACTGTCGCTTCATGAAGCACGCTCCTCTGGCATATCAGTGTGAATAACGTTTAAGCGCCTAGCTCCACACACAACACCCCTCACGCTGGTCATCTGTGGTATAGCCCGTGTCTCCGCAGTTTGCTGACTTGGCTGCTCGGCAGCTCTCATTTGAACGACAGCTTCCAACTCAATTGGGTATAAAATGCTCGCTCGGCCTGCGCGGCGGCTCATAAAATTGGTTCGAATTCAATATTGATCTTCATGTTTCACCTTATCACGACTGACACCCAAGTTGCATTCGCAAACGCCCACAGATCTGTAATCCGGTTCCTATTTGGTCTTCCAGCAGTTGCTATCTGATGCGGCTAGCACCAAAGATTGGCCCACCACGGAAAAAAATGCGGTCTCTGCCTACTATGATCCATCGTCAACAGTGCATTGACCGATCCTCAACCAAAGTCTAAAGCTCAAATTCCTCCACTGGCAGTTTCAGGAGTTAATCCACACATGGCCATCATGCAATTGGTCTCATTGATGCAGTTCTTCTATTTCGGTTCGAAGGCGGCTCCTGCAATCCTACAGATGGGTTTCAACAATGGTGCATCGGTTCTTCGAAAATGCATATGCATACCAACGGTGGCCCACGCATGCACGTCATATTCCTTAGCCTCCCAAAGACAGTGGCTCTTGGAAATGTGGAAAATGAACTCGATTTCCAACACTAGCAAATAATACTTTGGCAAATATCTTTCTCTTCGGAAGTTTTAGAAATAACTACAACAATCTGAAACCCTCAGTATTGACCTGCAGTAAAATCCTTGAACTTTGACTTTTTGGAAATTTGGCACCTTCGAAACCCTTGAACAACTAACAACCCGCAGGCGGAGCCAAGACCAAGGCTTTGATACCACTGTAATATCCCGGATGGGATATTTTAACTAAAAATGCAGAAAAATACTGAATACCACAATTTGCCGTAAAATAAACATTCACTCAACAGAAGATTGCCATGTAAAATAAAAAGACAGGAAACACTGCAATCCAATACCATATAGAACAAAAGAAAAATCTCAGCTTTTATTATAGATAATAAACAGGGGTTTACATATAGATCTGACCCAGAAAGAGCTGAGATAGAAAACTGGCCACCAAGATAAGCTGTTGTATGGCGCTGGCCACAAACTGAACTGCTGCACTCTCCCTCCGGCAACAGCTGACACTGAACCCGCTGAAAATGATGAAGCCCAAGTTGAAGATCTGAATGATCCTCACACCAAACTCTGAAGCTCTGTGAAACTCCTAAGTGAAGTCTCCTCAAAAGTATTGGGTTTCCGTCCAATACTCACAAATCACCCGAGGGTTTCTGTCCTGGGGCTACTGCATGAAGTAGAGAACCACGTCCTCAAACCTCTCATAAATGATCTACTCCAAAGATGTCTCCCAATGGCCTCCTCCCTTTCTTTTATAGATCCCTTGGAGCCTTCTAGAGCATTATTTTATTATTATTTTATTTATGGAGCACTTTTCCCTTTTATTAAAATATTATAAAATATTCCTTTTTAATGCAGAAAAGGGTATATCGGCTACCACGCCTCCTCCGGTCACTGAAATCTCTGTCTAACTATCCCATCGTGTAGGTCTCCTCGTCTCGGTTCCAATGAGCTATTACACTAAGGTGTTCCATCGTGTATTCCTCCCGGAATGCCACCTTGAGCATAATCAGCTGAGTTAAGCCCATAAATAACTCAAAATTCCGAAAGTTATCGGAATGTATCGGAACGAAAGCCAAACTGCTCGGATGATGGAGTATATCAAGCGAATGCCTCCGAACACCATGAAAACTCCTCAAAACTCCTCCGAAAAGCTCCTGAGCCCACTGATAGCACCAATCTGTACATGTGACCTGTCTGCTCCTAACTCTGGAAGTCCCTCCTAGCCCTGTCATGGGTGATACCAAAAATGGGAATATTACACCTAGTTTTGCAACTCTGAAGCATCACGCTCCTCCCCCATCTGGAGGTATAACTACTATCAATGCGAACTCTTCCAACTTGGATGTCAATTCATCTATCTTTGTTGAAGTTGTCATTTGTTCCCCCTTCTTGTGCTTCTTCCTCTTCAGACACTAGTGCTATAGTGACTAAATTCACCACATTCGAAGCATTTGACCTTTGGCAAGTCCTTTTTCTTCTTCTCGCCTCCTTTTGAGTTATGTCCCTGGTTGGGACCATTCTTCTCTTTCCCTTTACTTGCAAGGGCAACGTTTTCTTCTTCCTCCTTCACAACTTTTGATTCTCTGTTGTTGCTGAGGGTGCATTCAACTAAGTTAAGCCTCAACTCCTCTTGCATGAAATCACTCCATAGGCATTCCCAATTTGCTGGTTGATCTCGTCCAGTGATCCCCTGAACAAAGGTCCACCATTCCTTGGTAAACCCGTTTAGAGCTATTTACACAAGTTCTTTGCCTTCAGGGGTCTCTCCTACAGTTGCTAGCTCATCACAGACATTATGAATTCTAGTGAGTTAGGAAGTCACATTCTGTTAATTTTAGATAACCATGGTATGTTCTATGCTTAACGCAGTTTTACTTCAATGTTTCTTATAGGCCCAATTCAATTTAGAAATCACATAAACATGAAAGTAAATTGTTGATAGAACATAATAATAGATCAACAGAAGACAAGCCAAATAATATATCATAATTTGTAATTCTTCTTGTCCAGTAAATATAGAGAGGAATGATTGTTACAACAGTCAACTGGATGCCCTAGCCAACAAAGACTTTGGTTGGCCAAACCAGCTCTTCCAACATACAAGATCAGCCTTCCTCTAGGAGTCACACACGCCTCAAAGAAAACTCCCAAATAGTCAACACAAGTCAACAGAAACCAGTGAACGGAGAAGTCAACGATGCGGTCAAAGGGGCTTTGGTTAAAGTCAACGTTCAACCTCGATTTTTCTGCCCAGCAGTACTGCCTCCAAAATTGGAATTCCTGTGCTAAAACCGCAGTCAAACTTCAAGGGTTAACCCAAAGTCAATGCTAGTAAACGTTGTCCAAAAAGCCCTAAAAACAATCTAAATTTCTCCAACTACAGATTCACACGTGGGAGAGAGAGAGAAGCCTCCAAAGGTTGTACGAACCAATCAAATGAAGAATAATGTGTGTGATGAAATGATGATGAAATGAGCATCATCTCTCTCCAATTTATATCCATCAATGAGGGTGTGTGACACATCTTTTGGGGCTTGTGAGCCTACATTACAAATCTGGCCGACCTTGACAATTTGCACATGTGTGGAAAATAAAATCAAAATATAAGTTTTGCTCATCCAAACAAGATGATCTTTAGATCAATGTTGCACCTATCCGAAAGAGGAATTCAACAAAAATATCATCATCATATGAGCAATGCAACATGGAGTTTGGACCTAGTTTCCCAAAATTAACACTCCCTCTCAACTAGGGAGAACTCCATCTGTCCACCCGTGCCATCTTGTCATCCAGTACCATACTACCATCATGTACTATCATCATCATCATCCTGCAATCCTGTGTCATCCTACTGTAACATGCTTTGATGGCTCTTGGGGCAAACAAACGAGAGTGAGTCACAAAGACATCACACTCTGCTAACCCGAAGTCAACTTAGAGGTTAAAACCTCAATCAGACTCAAGAGAGTCACATACTGACCCGAAGTCAGTTTGGAAGTAATAACCTCATCAGACTTGATCCCAGATCAAGGTGTTGGACATATCTTATCCTAGACATAGAGAGTACGGCAATCCCCGATGCGTCCATTGGTCATGCTATCGGTCTCTATCTACATTTCCCATGAGTCTGAAACTCCATGGGTAGGATGCATGCAGTGCATAGATCAAAGGGAGGGTGAAGCAACTCAATATCACAACAGTGGGGAAGAAGCACACCAACAAGGTTTGGCGAACCTCACCCTGCGGTTTCTTATAGCTCCAAGAAGCTATCCCCAAGCCCCCTGGACTCCTAGAGCTCATATTCCAACTCAAGCAATACCCTCAAAATAGGGTCTGTCCACGATACCAAGCTTCTCACAGAAGGTTAAGAATTTGACCTTCCCCAGGGGCTTCATGAGAATATCTGCGACCTTCTCATCAGTCCCAATGTGATGCAGCCTTACGGCGCCTCGCTGTACCATGTCCTAGACAAAGTGGTACCTAATATCAATATGCTTGGATCGATCGTGGAACACTGGATTCTCAAAAAGACGAATCCCACTCTAGTTATCACAAAGGATAACGGTGGTATCTAGCACATGTCCAAACATCTCACTAAAGAGCTTTCTCAACCAAACAGCTTCACAACAGGCCATACTCGCTGCAATGTATTTGGCCTCGGTGGTGCTCAAAGAAACCAATTTCTGCTTCCTGCTCATCCAAGATATCAAAGCAGAACTAAGAGTGAAGCAACATCCAAATGTGCTCTTACAATCACCACACTTTCTACCCAATCAACATCAATATATCGATGGAGCCTCATGCTCCCGACAGTGTATCTCAACCCATGGTTGATTGTGACCCGAAGATATCTCAAGAGATTCTTGGCACCAATCCAGTTAATGTGATGAGGGTCAACCACATATTAACTCAATGTGTTCACTGCAAGACATATGTACGAACGTGAGTTCACTAAGAACAACAAGGCCCCCACGAGTTGACGATACTCGGTGGGATTTCCAAACTCGGGCCCAACAATACTTCCACACAACTTCTTAAAGTTGAGTTACATCAGAGTAGTCACGTACTTGCAGACCACCATCCTAAATCTCTCCAGTAGCTTCACGTCATATTTCCTTAAGAAAGGAAAATCTCACCTGGCCTTTGCCGGACCTCCAAGCCTAGGAAATAGTGCATCAGTCCTAGGTCCTTCATCTCGAACTTGGAAGCTAGCTCTGTCTTACATTGATGAGTGAGAGGGTCAGCACCTGTCAAGAAGAGATCGTCCACATAGAGAACTAGAATGAGAGGCCTTTCTTTATCAACCTTAAAATAAAGGTTTGGATCAACATCACTTCGAGTGAAGCCCAACTTCATCAAGTAGCTATCGATCCTCTCATACCAAGCCCTGGGGGCTTGCTTCAACCCATAGAGGGCTTTATTCAACTTGCATACATGTGTGTTTCTATCTTGGACTTCGAACCCCAGAGGTTGCTCCACATAAATCTCTTCCTTGATTGAACCATGTAAAAGGGCAGTCTTCACATCCATCTGATCTAGACTCCATCCTTGCGTTGTAGTAAGGGCAATGATTGATCGGATGGTGGTATAGCGGGCAACAGGTGCAAATATATCATCATAAATAATGCCTTCCTTTTGAGAGAAACCTCGGGCAACAAATCTTGCCTTGTAATTTTCAACACTTCCATCGACTCCATGCTTGATCTTGTAGAGCCATTTCGACGTGACAACAAATTTTTCCTCTAGTCTCGGGACCACAGTCCAAACATCATTCTTCATAATGGACTCATATTCTTCGTGCATAGCATCCTTCCAAGCTCAATGCTTTATGGCTTCTTCGAAAGTGTCAAGCTCAGATTGTACAATAGTACTCATGGCTGCTAGGTACTCTTGGTACCTATTCGACTTCCTACTTTAATGGAATGTTCCTCTTGGAGAAATATGTCTCTCAGCATCTTCGAGAGTGTCCCTAAGCCATGAGGGTCTCCTTTTATTTGAAGGAGGTGGATCTATAGGATCCATCGGACCTTCAACATCGGGCATCGGTTCATCCTTTCGTTCTTCCTGTCTTCCAACTTTTTCTTCTTCTTCTTTGTCTTCCTTTGAGCTAGGAAGATTCCTCACTTTTTTGAGGGCAACATCTTCATTGAAGGTGACAGCGGGGCATATCTCCACTTCTCTTTGACCAAGCATATAGATTCTATATGCCTTCGAGGTTTCACTGTTGCCCACAAACATTCCTTTCTTCTCAGAAGCATCCAACTTGCTTCTCTTTTCTTTTGGTACATAAAAATAAACGGGACTTCCAAAAACTCTAAAATGAGAGACATCGGGCTTCTTACCAGAGAAGACTTCTTCAGGAGTTTTTGAATCCAATGCGGAATGTGGGCATCTATTTTGAACGTACACAACGGTGTTGGCAGCTTCTCCCCATTTGGAAGACCTTGGTCATAGGGCATGGCATGGGCAGCTTCCAAAATGGTTCTATTCTTCCTTTTAGCAACACCATTTTTCTCGGGAGTGTACATAGTGGTGGTCTCCCTCTTAATGCCAGATTCCTTGCAATATTCATTGAATTCATTTGACTCATACTTGTTCCCATTGTCGGTCCTCGAAATTTTGATCTTCTTTCCTGTTTTATTTTCAACCAAGGCCTTGAAGGTACAAAACCATTTGAATGCTTCATCCTTCTTCTTCAAGAAATATATCCAAGTCTTGCGAGAGAAGTCATCTATAAAAGTGATATAATATAAGTATCCTCCCAAGGATGTTATGGGAAACATACCAGATAGATTAGAATGTATCAATTGCAAAATATCAGATGTCTTCGTGACTCTTGAGGGGAATGGTTCCCATGTATGCTTCCCTTCATGATCATCTTTGAATTCTGGAATCCCTGTCACCACCTTCCTTTCTTCGGGAAGGGCTTTGAAATGAAGGTGTGCAAACCTCTAATGCCATAGCTCTGATTGAAGTGTTGTGTCACATATCATGGCCCCCAGCGAACTTCCACCAACCTGATATAGTGTATCAACTCTAAAACCAAGAGTGAACACTTCTTTGAAGTTCCTCTTCCAAATGCGTACCTTTCCATCGATGAAGGCCACCTTGAATACTTTGTCTTCCATTTCTGAGAGAGAAACTAGATTCTTCTTCAAGTTAGCTACGTACAACACATCTTGCAAGTGGAGGACTTGACCTTGATTTAGATGAAGGGTCATTGTCCCTGTCCCTTTCATGGGATAGGTGGCATTGTCTCCAAGGATAATTTGTAGATTAGTATCCTTTTCAATCAAATCAGAGAGGGCTTCCTTATATCTAGTGAAGTGCCTTGAGGCACCACTATCAATCAACCAATTATCCAACGTATCGGAAGGAGATGCAACAGAGAGGGTAGATATAAGAATACATTCATTTTTCCTATCAACAACATCAGATTCATCATACCTGGAATTCCTTGACCTCTTGAAAGGTTTCCCATTTCCACTTCGATCAAAGGAAGCCTTCCTCTTTCCTTTGAACCTGTTGTTCCTTTGATTTCCATTCCCCCTGAAGTTGTTGTTGTCATCATCTCTAGGAGAGTCCCTTCTATTGGGGCACTCTTTTGCATAGTGACCAAACTTGTTACAAGTGTAACATCTTCCTTTTCTTCGTTTGGGACCCGCTCTTCCATGGTTTTGATTTCTCGGACCACCATTGTTCCTTTTCTTTGCATGAGTGGTGAAGGCAGTAGGGTCACCTCCATTCCCATTCGAGCGATGGTCTCTCTCCATCATACTTGTCTCATCTTGCGTGCATCTCGTCAACAATTCATCAAAATCAAGAATCACATTACTATTAAGAATCATAGTATTAAATGCATACCAATCTCGGGGGAGTCCTCCAAGAGTAATGAGGACAAGCTCTCGACAGCTACTTCTTCTCCAATAGCTAGGAGATCATTTCCAATTTATGTGACCTCATAAAATAGGATTGAATGGATTCATCTTTGCCCTTCTTGATATTCTTCAACTTGTTCTTGAAGAAGAGAACTTGATTAGCATTGCTAGCCCTGAACATGCTAACCAACTTATCATACATCTCTTTAGATGTGCCCAACTCGGAGATATAAGCAACCAAGTGCTTATGTATAGAATCCCTGATAATCATCTTCGCTTTGATTTCCCCTTTTCTATACTTCGTCTTTGTGGCAGCTGGTGCATTTGATGGAGGCTCATTTATCTTCCCCTGCACATAATCCATGACATATTGATCTTCCAATACCAAATACAAAGACATCTTCCAAGCATGATAATCAGACTTATCAGTCAGCTTATCATTAGATTTGAAACCATTGTAGGTTGAGAAGGCCATTTGTCCTTGATAAGACAACTTCTTCGGTGATTGTTTTTCACACTAGCTTGGGCTTTGTCTTCACCTTAGCTCTAATACCATGTTAATTTTAAATAACCAATAAAGCAGTTTTACTTCAATCTTTCTTATAGGCCCATTTCAATTTAGAAATCACATAACATGAAAGTAAAATGCTGATAGAACATAATAATAGATCAACAGAAGACAAGCCAAATGATATATCAGAATTTGTAATTCTTCTTGTCCAGTAAATATAGAGAGGAATGATTGCTACAGCAGTGAACAAGATGCCCTAGCCAGCAAAAACTTTGGCTGGCCAAACCAACTCTTCCAACATACAAGATCAGTCTTCCTCTAGGAGTCACACACCTCAAAGACAACTCCCAACAGTCAACGCAAGTCAACATAAACCTTTCAACGCAGATGTCAACGTTGGTCAATGCTTCGCTCAAAGGGGCTTCGGTCAAAGTCACATTCAACCTCGATTTTTGTGCCAAGTAGTACGACCTCCAAAAATCAAAATTTTTGTGCTAAAATCGCAATCAAACTTCAAGGGTTGACACTGGTAGTGACATGGGCAGCAATACGTAAGGCAACAACGCACTGGATGGAGGGAAACAGGCCAAGCATCAATGGCACGGGAACCGATGCCAGAGATCAGGGTGATACTTCAATGGTGAAGTGTTGTTAGAGCACATTCCTAGCTAAGAGGGAGTGTTGAGATTTTGGGTAGCATCAGATGTGCTCTAGCTCCGAAACTTTGTGGAGGGGCTAGAACAAATGAGATATCCAAGACCTAGAAATGTTTGGAGAAATTCCACATGTTGTAAAAGTTATTCAAATAATTAAATTTTTTAATGGGGACCCTAAGTCTAACTTGGGGAAATTGAAAAATTAAAGTGAATTAATTTACACATGTGGTGAGAATGTTCTAAGTGACGTGGATCAAGCTTTCTCTAATCTTAGTCGTTGATTAGTGATTGGATCACGACCATTGATTTCTCAACGAGAAAAGTATTAAAGGAAGGCTTGGGTCAGTTGGAGAACATACACACAAAATCTAAGAGATCGAATTCTTATGACAGAGCAGTGCTCGTACGAAGATCGGATCTGAGTGATTCAGAGAAGCAGTGAGGGGCATATGCAGTGATTGGTCGGAGGACCAAGAGTACAAAGCAGAGCAAGGGAAGCAAAGACATAGAGGAGGTAGCGCAACCACCAGAGAGTGTGATGCAGACCCTAGAGAGGGTGATGCAGGTCCATGTAGGGCTCATGCAAGGGCAGTGCAAAGCCTCCGAGAGACAGTCCAAAATTAGCCGAGGATTGGGATTTCTAAGCCGGTAGGGCTAAAACTCTATTTCTGAGAGGTTGATCAGCGCAGAGGAAGGGTGATATAGTCCCTCAGCCAGGGCCAGTAGGCTTACGTAGTGACAGCGTAGAGACTACGCAGAGCTAGCTGGGGTTTCACTAGTGACTGATCCGGATCAGTTGGGACTTGCCAAGTGAGGTAAAACTCACGTTTATCTCTGATTGCTGAGGTTTTCTCTGTTGGGTGAACCAAATTATGGCACCCTAGATGTACTCGGAACTGTTGCTTAATAATAAAAACCCTCAGAATTGTTGCCCCTGTTTTCCTGCATTGGGTTCTTCCGGGGACATTTGTCTGAAAAATCGTGTGTCCTTTGTCATATGTGCGTTATATTTCAGTAAATGATCTGTATATGTGTAGGCTGCTAGTTTTGTTTACTTCGATATTTTCCGAATATTTCTGAAAATAATTTGTATAATTAAATCACAAGTAGGAGAAGTAAATCAAGATACTGCAGTAGGGTTTCTATAATTTTGTATTCAGAAATTTTCACACTTCCTGCTACTAGCACTCCCTTAGGAATGCATAGATCTTCCTCCAAAAATGATTCTCCGGGTAATATACATCCTTTAGATGCTCATTGAGACTACTCCCTTGGCCTTTCAGATGTCCTTCTCCAGGAACGGGTACACAAACTGTAACCTTTGCAACTTGAATTGGATATGCTGGCAGACTCGCACTGGCAAGTTAATTTTCCTACTTCGGCCTGTTGCTATTGGAAGTCTCAGATCTCCTTTTGGAAACAAGAAACCCTCTAAGAAATTATGGAAATCTCATCTGTGTGCTTTTCTCTTCCTGTCCAGCACAAATCTGCAACTGCAAACCTTGATACAAATCTTCTGCGCCCAGATCTACTCAGTGAATCAATTAATCTACTCTCTAGAACCCTCTATCTAGAAACCACATTGCCTGCAAATTCTGCTTCTTCGCAAATCAAACTTTTCCTACACCCTGCTTCTAGAAATCAATTTCTGCTCAACAATTTGCATCCCTGGCTTGACCTGTGCAATCTGAATTCTATGCTTCATATCTCCCTCTGAAACTGCATGATTTATTGATCTTTCGCCACTAAGCCTTCGATATGATCAACAATTCTTTGATACCATGTGAAATTTCGTTGAAATTGCAACAATTGGAATATATTCTTCTAACTGGTTAGCAATTTATTTGTTATATGACAAAATAAAAAATAAGTCTCACTGCAATTCTTCACAAAATAAATATGTTGCGGAGGAAAAATCAGGAACTGAGAAATAGATGCACACATAAAAGTCAACACAATTATTTTGGATTAATATTTCCTGGGAAAAAACTTGAAGAGAAAACTAGTGCAGTACATAAGGGTTTATTTTACTATTATGCTTTAGATCTCCCTCTGAAATTGCATGATCTATTGATCTTTCGCCACTAAGCCTTCGATATGATTAGCTATGCTTTGATACAATGTTAAATTTCCTTGAAATTGCAACAACTAGAATATATTCTCCTCACTGATTAGCAGTTTATTTGCTACAAAATAACAAATAAATCACACTGCAATTCTTCACAAAATGAATACGTCGCGGAAGAAAAATTAGGAACCGAGAAACAAATGCACACACATAAATATCAACACAATTATTTTGGATTAATAGTCCTTAGAAAAAAACTTGAAGGGAAAACCAGTGTAGTAGATGTGAAAATTTATAACCAGTTGTAGTGATAGATTTATTTCTCCAACTTATTATTTCAATAAGTTATTTAGTCAGAAATATTCTAGTAAATATCGAAATAAATACTACTGCAACATTCACAATTATATATGCAGAAAAATAAACAGTAGAGAATATAAGCACAAGAATCAATCACATGTACACAATTATTTTTGGACAATTGTCCCCGGAAAAACCCAATTTGGGAAAACCGGTGCAGCAGATGAGGGTTTTATTTAATTCTTCAACAAATGATATCTTTACAGAGAAAATATTCAGTAGATAAATACTGAACCACCTGAGACTGAGTACCCTACTTACTCGGACAAATTTATGATACCCGGATCAGCCCCTCCAAGCCCCTACATCAGTCTGCGTGATTCTCTACGCAGTCCCAAAGCTGGACTGCATGGAGACTACGTGGGGTCCCTGCATTGTAGCCTCAAGCTACCTTCAGTGACTCACTATTGCTCTCCGACCTTGATCTCGAACACCCTTGACCTCCTCCTGCTTTTGCAACTTCTCGCCCTGCAACTCCCCACTGAGATCGAATTCTACATCAGAATGGATCTCCTTCGGGTACTGAGTGTGTGCCCGGCTTGTTTTCCAAGTGACCCTCAAGCCTTCTTTTATAATCTTTTTGTTGGAGAATCAACGGCCCAGATTAAAAGTTTAATCAATGGCTAAGATTAAATCTTGACTTGATCCATGTTTTCTAGAAGATTCGTACTCTGACTTATTAATGCCCTTTAATTATTTTATTTTCCTAAGTTTGGACTTAATGTTTCCATTAAAATAATTAATTATTTTAATAAGTCTTGAACCGAGTGGAATTTCCACAAACTGTTTCTGGGTTCTTTGGAATGTTGTTGTCCAAGCCTCCCTACAAAGTTTGAGACTTGGAACACTTTCGGATGCTACAAAAATCAACAATAGGTAAGGGTTTATTTTATTATTATGCAACAAATTTTAGTAGTACAATAATCTGGATGCCCTATTGGCAATCCTCCGGAAAATGTCTAGCCAAAATAATATGGAGAAAATTTCTCCCTTCTGCAATCAATTCGACCTTCATTGGCCTGCTCGAACTCGACATTGGAAAACTCGCTCCGCTTGGGAGTCATAGTGCTTATCCTGGAAAATTTTCACTACCCCCAAACTAGCTCTAAGTGAGCCATTAGGCCTCGCTCTTCCCTTAGAAATCATTCGCTCTGCTTCCCGGATGATCTCCCAGCCTCTAGCAACTGAAACACCCCTTTCCAACAACCCGCACTGGGATTTTTGGTTTCTCGCACTGGCTTCTGCGACCCTTCCAGCAGATAATTTGGCCTCTTATCTCCTGCCACTCCCGCACTGGAGAAATGCTGGAAAATTCCCCGGAATCCTCCTACTAAATTTTTGGTTTCTCCCTCTCTCTGGTGCTCTCTCTCTGTCTTGAACTGCGTCCTTGTTGAATCACTACAATTGGGTAGTCTGATCTGCCTTAGCTAACTTGCTCTCCCTCTTTTCTTTTTCCGTCCCATCGACTTGCTCCTATAATCTCTCATTGGAGTAACAACAACTAAGATTTAATTATGATCGATGGCTAAGATCACTTTTGCTCCATCAATACACTTTTCTAGAAGTCTCTAGAGCATAAGTCGGTTTCCTCAATTAATTCCCATTAATTAATCAGTTTTCTTTAAGTTAGACTTAAGGAATTTTTAATTATTGATTAATTAACTTAATTGATTGGTCTCTAGGTATTTTTCCCTGAAACCTTTTCTTGGTTTTGGAGATCTCGTGTTCCTTAGCCCCTTAGACACATATCGAGACTAAAACACCTATCCGATCCTCCCAAAAATCTAACATACCAATGCACAAATGTTGTCCATGAAGGAAGATGAGATACCGAACTTTTGTTTGCAATACTATTCTATGGCAAAAATCTCCTCAGATTGCACTAATCTCCACTGACTCACCGTGTTAGCATTCATTTATACTCTCACTTGTTAACAACCTGATTTGCATGTTCTTTACTTTAGAAAAACTGTTGGAAATATCCTCAAACTATAGCTAGACAGGAAGTTGACTATTTTATGGCTGTAACTATGACACGCGACTATTGTTTTTTGCAAATTCTAAGGACAGTTTCTGTTGAACACACTTCAATTCCTACGTTGAATATACACATGCATAGTTGCTTCTTGTCGTAGACTGTTGGAACTACTAAATGAAAGTTACTATATTTTGGGGTTGCAATTGTGACATATGACTATTGTTTGCCAATTCCAAGGATAAAACCTATTGAACATACTTCAGCACTCGTTGAATATATGCACATGCATAGTTGCTTCTTGTGAAAAACTGTTGGAACTGCTAAATGAAAGCAAAATTTTCTAGAAATACACCCTTACAATGCTGCTTTTTGTTAAGATGTGTAGCTATGGTCAGTCTTCATACTCATCATTGGTGTACTTGTTACAAAAATATTTCCATGTAAAAGCTCAAAAAGAAAATATATTTATTTGTTTTCAAGCATTATTTTTATTTGTCAAAAGAAAATTCATGAAAGGCTCGTTAGACATGGCCTTTGCAAAAGAATAAAATTGAATTTTTATAGTGTATTAATGTGTCCTCTAAATTTTCAAGTCGGCTTTCCAAGTATAAGTTCGACTCAGCCTCATGTGGCACACCTCCACATGACTAAAAGGCTATAAATAGCCCATATGTATTATGTATCCTCCCAAAAGGGCACTTTGGATCACTTCATATACCTCTGAAATGCAAGGTCTATCTAAGGCTATATATATCTCTATGGAAGGCGAAGGTCTGAGGCAGATCTCTCTGTGATGTGAAGTCTCTATGAGGAAACCCAAATTATTTTTTGGAATATGAGCCTGTGATAGATGTAATGGTCTGAGGTAGAGGGTGAATTGTGGCCTTTGACAGACCTCAGTACATATCTTTTATGGGCCAAATTGACACATATTTTGTCTTGGATCTTGGAGGGTTGACTTGGCACTTGGAGGTTGGTTATACTGGTCAGTTTATGTCATTAACGTCTTGTTGAAGGATCTCTCTAAGGAAAGGATTGTTTGCTGGGTTTTTACCCCTAGTGGGTTTTCCCAGGATAAACCTCGTCTCTTTTTCTTGTGCATTATGATCTCTACTTTCCTTTCATTGCTATTGGTTGAATTTTTGAAGTATAATTGCTTGATGATAATTGTAAAAAATGAAAGACTATAAACATAATCACAAGTAATTATCATAAGTTCAGAAATAGTGTTAGTCTTCTATGCACTCTTGTTTTTCAACATGGTATTAGAACTCTGGCATGAAAGAAAAGCCCTAATCCTTCTTCTAGAAGACCTAATTCACGTCTGTTAAAGGTATCCTTGTTTTCTAAGTTGCCTCAGAGAAAATCTAAATTCCTGAACCAAAAATTGAATTCAATATAGGCTTAAGAGCCAAATAACTTTGTAGCAGGTTGAAGCCTTAAATCTCAGAAATGAGATACCTCAGAAGACCTGGCTGAAATATCTCAAATCTCCGAGGACAAATAAAAGATGCCCCAGGCCGCAAATCTCTGTTGGAAGGACGAAATTTGAAATGGACCAGGCCTCAGGAACCTTATCAATCTTAGAGAGCTGAATGAGAGCACCTAAGACCCTCAGAGTGAAAAAAAAAAGTTTGGCTCTTAAGGGGACCAGAACCCTACTTACAGACTGAAATGTATCAAGTATGAGGCTACAACTTTAGTAGGCCAAATAGGCCTTAGAACATCCTCAGAAGATCGATGTTGTGAAAAATCATAAAAGGGCAGAAAAGGAATATTTAATCACTTTGATATGAGACAGAGACCTGAAAGAATATTGGGGCTCAATTCAAGTAGACTAGATGCCTGGAGTTGATAGGCCTAATCTAATCAGTCTAAAGTTCATGTTGAAAGGAATAAAAAGGAAAAACACCTTGTGCCAAATGATTAACATCCTGATGTTGATTTAGATTTGACCTATGATCTGAGTACTGAAGAACCAAATGCCTTGTCTGATGATCAATCAGAGTTAGATCCCAAATTGAAGTCTAGGATCCTTTGATCACTATTTCTTCAAGCAAGTATAAGAATCAGGACAAGATTCAAGTTGAATCTCAATTGAATAACTAACTCCATTTCAAGATCAAGAGCTCTATTTGAAATCCTAATAATCATCATAACTAAAGCCTTGGGATATTAATGATAGAAGGTCAAATCCTTGATACAGTCAATAGAATTTGTTTGATAAGGCTCCATGTCAAAGCAAAATACTTGGCAAGAAAATCTTGATCTGCTCCTTTATCAGATTACAAGAATTCTTGAAGAACTAATGAACATGTCACATCTGATCTTCAACCTCAGACGTCGATCTGCTCAAAAGGATTGCTACAACATCATAGCCATTAATCTTGACAAATATTTGTTGATGATCAGAAGCAGGATGACAATGATTGAAAATACATCCACTGAATTATGAATTCTGAAGGTTGAATAGCCTCAACCTGTTTGAAGAAGTCTTCCTGATTAAAGGATTAAATTGTTAAGAAAGTGGGCTGGTGTTTTGCCCCTTTGAACTTTTTGATGTGAGGTATGTATATCTCTTATTTGGATTCTGTCATGGAAGGAAAAATATGAGTTGGAAGCCTTGCATGCTTTAGAACTATCGAAAATCAACTATGCCTAAAGACTATGTTGATAACCTACCTTACAAAATCATGGAAGGTTTTTTATGATGAGTATGGTACACACAATGATCTGAATATGATAATGTCTGAAATTTCTCTACTGTGAGAAGTGAAGTTATCAAATTGTCGATCAAAGCTGAATATTGAAGATGTTGCAAAGTCTGTTTTTTATGCCTCAAAGACTACAAAATTACAAATCATTTGTCACTCAAGACATTCATGCCATCCTCAGCCAAGATATAATGACTCTTGTGCCAAGTATGCCTGAAGACTTGCTCTGACATGCTCTATAAAGTATCATTTGCAGAAGATTTCTTGCACTACAAGTCCAAGAATAAATATCTTCAAGGATTGCTGAAGAATATGTATGTAAGAGCTCTAGTTCCTCTTTAATACTGAAGACATAAAGTTGAGATACATCCTGTATATACAACAAAAGGAAAGCTAGGAGACTGGACTTGAAGGAATCAACGAGACTTGAATATTCTGTATGCTACAAGAAGAGGCCAAGCCCTACTTAAATTTGAAGGCTGAACTTGATGAGGACATATTATCTGATATCTTGCTAAATGGAATCTGAACATGTGTATCTAGGGTTTGGAAGGCTGAATGCTCTGAATAGATCCAAAGTTTTTGATATTGAAATATGTAGGGTTTGTGAAACCCTAGCAATAAGGGTTTTGAAAGAAAACCCTCAGGATTTTTAACCCTAGCAAAGGTTGGATCAAGAAAAGTGTTGGGGTTGTGGAAAAAACCCTAGTATTGCGCATTTCCATTGAAGATAAAAACCCTAGAAGGTTTAACATCATGTTGAGGACGAGGATGATAAAGTTGCAAGAAGAAAGCAAGAGCTCTAAGATCAGGAGGGAGCTAACACACTCAAAATATAAGTATTCTATCTCTATCCTCTCTATTGTTATTATTATTGTCTTCACTGATTGTTAGTATCTTGTATATATATGTGTGTGTGGGTGTCCTTTGCTTGATTCTCTATGACCTCCTAGTGAGGATTGCAAGTTAATTACAAGGATTGCCTAGGCTTTGGTAGTGGATGAAAGACGTCGAAGAGCAAAGCAAAGCAAGAGAAATTTCTAAAATTGTTACATGGAGAATATTGTGGTAGAAAAAGACCTGAGTTCAAATGGAGCGAATAGCCTAAAGTATGCCTTCATTATGCTGAAGATATAACATGCAACAAATGACAACATGAAAGCAGAACCCGATGAAGGTTCTCTTAGGAAGAGGGAGAAGATCATGTCAAGATGTTTGTCTCAGCGGAAAGAAATGACTTAATTTTTGAAGAACATAAAATTGAATAAGACCTCATACTTTGGACTTGGTTGAATGGATCAAGGATGATCCCATATGATTTGTCTCTGACGAAAGATGAAGGAGGGACCAGTTGTGAAGAAAAGTATTGCCTCGGGAAAGTTTTCAAAGGGATTTGACCACAAATTTGATGCAATATTCCTGGATGATGAACTATTAGTGTGAGAGTGAGCGCCCATTCAAGGTGACCTGGAAAGCATATGTCATGATGTATCCTGTGAATATGCTTGGAGGTGTTACCTCAGTTTTGGTTCAGTTATAATTTCTTGAATGAGCATGTCACTTAGTATGGCAGAGGTGGAGTATATTGCAACTGGATTGAAAAAAAAGTAATGGCTTAAGAGGCTGGTTACAAGATTGTCTGATGATAGACATGGTGCCATGAAGCTAATGAGTAGGTTGCTGAAGCCCCTTTCAAAAGGGAAGTTCGTATGCATCTGGGACAAGCTCGGGCTTGTAGGGAATGCCTCTCTGGTTGAGAGGGAGTGATCTTTGCATCATGATTGTGGTTTTTCCCTGTTTCATGTGTTGAATTTGTAACTATGTTCGGTCTTCATAACGTACATTTGGTCACTTGATGTAATTATATTTATCATTGTAAAGGATATTTATAAATTCTTGAGTCAAAGAAAAAATTATTGAGTGAAAGTCCCATTGAGGCTTTTTAAAGATGAAAATTTGAAATTTTGAAATGTACTTTTTGGCTTCAAAAGTGATAAGTCGGCTTCCCTCCAAGTCAAGTTGACCATGGCTCCAAAAGACAGCCATTCGACCTAGACAAATCACTATATAAAGGCATCACCTCCTCCTCCACTTGGGCATTCAATCTCTCACACACAAGACAAGTTATGGCAAGCAAGCGAAGGAAAAGAAGGAAGAAGAAGGTCAGAAACTCCCTTTTCTCTCTTACTAGCGACTCGCACGTTTGGACTAGTCTCCCTTTGTGATTCATATTTTTCCATGGCAATTATTTCAAGGGGCCAATTTTTTTTGGGTAAATGGGGTAACAATCGCAGGGTTGAAATTCAGGGGCAACTGTTAATTACAAGAGGGCTGAAATTCTGGGTCGGGTAGGGAGAGTGAGTTGTTGCATTTGATTGGGTGACTTGACTTGGAGGAGAAAAATAGTTTTGACCATAGGTCTAGGTGTGTCTCTTATTGAACAAGAAGAATTTCTTTATTGAAAAAATTTGTTGGGTTTTTCCCCTTGGTGGGTTTTCCCAGGGTAAATCTTGTCTTATTTTGTGCATTATGATCTCTATTTTTCTACTGCTCTTTATGGTTGAATTATGAAGTATAGATGTTAAATGATATATTGGAATAAGTTAAAGGAAGATCTACATCAAAAGTAATTATCATAATTTCAAAAATATTGTGCTAACCCTAATTGCACTAAGAAAATCAACATGGTATCAAAAAGCTTTGGTGAAGGAAGGAAGGAACATTGATATCACCTTGAAAAAATCCTAGAGAGAATTTTTATTCAAGTCCTGGCAGATTGGTTTCTATGGCTTCCTCTATGAAATTTGAAACCAAGCTAGAGGGAGCATCAATATTCAAAGCTTGGAAAGTAGAGTAGATATTCTTCTTGCCTAATAAAATGTTTTAGATATTGTTACAGGGAAGTTTACTGAATTAGATGATGAAGCAAGGAAAGAAAAATTCAAGGAACTGTAATATCCCCAAAGGGAAATAACCAGTAATACACAGAAATATGCCAGACAGATATACAAAATACAATGCTGGAACCAGATCATGGAACAAGTACACATAGAACCATTTTATTAATCTGAGAATACATATAGAGGAGTACAAGATAATCAGAATGAGTGCACCTATCCTTGCCCTAGGCAAGTGGAGACCCTCTCAGAACAAATAATGGCTGCAAATAAGGACAGCGTCCTAGCTGGCTGAAGAATCTGCTATGAAGAACTGCTGCTGCAATGCACTGGAACTATAAGCTGGAAACTAGAAGGATGGCTGATCTCAAACCTCCAGACAAACCCCAGAAAATGTGAAACTGATGCTCCACCACCAATCAAGCCCTCACCAGTGAAAACGTTGTCTCTGCTAGTGACAGCGCAGAAGACAGATGAAACGTTGGCCACAAATCCTCCAGATGAGATGATCAACTCCTCAAGGCTGGAAAAAGCTCCATAAGAAGCAGTGCCCAGAACCCCAGAAACACAAGACCACACTCATCGGATCCCGAGCGTCCTCCACTGGCCCCGGATCTGCGTCCTCTCTGCCCCAGTCTGCTGGATACCCGGAGTCCTCCCTATCCCGGATCTGCGTCCTATCACTCCCAGTCTGCGTCCTCCAAGGCTAGATGTGTATCTCTCCGATTCTGCGTCCTCCATGGTGGATACGCAATATCTCCTGAGATCTGCATCCTCCAAAGGGTGGATCGATGCTATCTCCCAGAGATCTGCGTCCTCCAAGGCTAGATGCAGTATCTCCACCCGGATCTTGCGCCCTAGAGGCCAGGATGCGATGCTAGGGGAAACTACTGTGCGTCTATCGAGGCTAGATGCGGCCTCCTCCTCAGATCTGCGTCCTCCAAGGCTGGATCTGATGCTATCTCTCCAGATCTGCGTCCTCCAAGGCTAGATCTGCCACTATCTCCCCAGATCTGCGTCCTCCAGGGCTAGATCTGCTAGATCTGCGTCCTACCTGTCCAGATCTGAGTCTCTCCTGCTGGATCTGCGTCCTGTCTCCTTGGATCAGCGTCCTATCTCCTGGATCTGCGCAGTCTCAAGAAGGGGTCTCTCCTCTGCCAAGTCTCCACCAGAAACTACTGCAAATTACCACTGAAACTGAAGGATGATGCTAAGAAAATAACCTTACCAGGGCAGGCACTCGAAGTCCCCCGAGGCTAAGGGTGATACTCAGAAAATAACCTTACCAGGGCAGGCACTCGAAGTCCCCCGAGGCTAAGGGTGAGATCTCCGCACGGAGACACTCGGTTGCACTAAACAATGTTGCAGACCGACTAAACAACCGGCGTGCTGAAGCAGACAGAAGTCTAGCTCTCAATATCAATATCAAATCCAACATGCCAAAATGAGGTGAGAACCCCACCTTTTATAGTGCTAAACTCCCTCCAAAACCTTGACTGCGGCCTTCACTCTCCTTGGCCTGCGCAGTTAACCTTGGGTCAGCCTGATGCCTCCCCCTCATACTCATGTGGACCCCCAAGGCCCCCTCTCTAAGTTATAACGTCAATCATCTAGGAAAAACACTTTATTTTATAAAGTGAGGTGACTAAAGTGAGGGAACCCCTCTTATTTCTCACTTTATTTATTATTTCTAGCTAAAGCGGCAAAATTAAACAAAAATGAAATATTCCAATTAGCAATGCTAATTAGGAATATTACAATGACATCAATGCTATGAGTATTATAGTGGACTCCAATAGGGATCATTTGTTTCCGTACATTGCAAAACTTGATACTTCAAAGAATATGCATGGTGCCCTGATGAATCTCTACACTATCAAGAACGTTGGTCAATCAATGAGCTTAAAGAATGAACTTCGAAATACAAGGATGACTAATGACGACACCATGGCTTCTTACCTCACAAGGATTTCTCAAATAAGAGATCATATTCAAGCAATTGATGAATCCATTCTTGATAAAAAACTAGTGATTACAATAGTAGGTATAATCAGTTGCAAGGAGGCTCCTACATTTGAACAACCATGGACATATTGTGCTCAAGAACAAGCAAGATTGATGACTGGGGATTGTCAAGGTGAGGAAGTTCAAGCCCTTGCAACTCGTTCCAAGAACAGGGGAAAGAAGTTTGGACCTCAATGCAAGAAGTCAGGAAAGGGATCTTCTTCCTCTAAGAAGAAGAAAGATTTATAAAAAATTCAATGTTATGGTTATCAAGAATATGGACATTTCAAGAGATTGTCTTAATATGGCCAATAAAAAGAAGAGAAAACAGAAACAGCATGCTTTCGCAACAAAGGTTGAAGATGAAAAACCAGAAAAGCTTAAAGGTGATAAGGATTTATTTTACTATTCTTCTTTGATAGGTTCGTTTCCAGATGATGATGACATGTGGTTGGTAGATAGTGGAGCATCAAGACACATGACCGAAGAATGTGGGAATCTTTCAAGCATGAAAAATTTTTTTTGCCTCAAAGGATTGAATTAGGAGACAATAACAACTATGCACTCAAAGGAGTTGGAAACTGGTAACAATGTACATCTCAACAATGTTCTTTTTGTACCAACCTACCAGGTTTGAAAAAAAATCATCTTTGTTTCTTGTTTGGAATATAAAGGAGATATAGTAGCTTTTGTGGATGGAAAAGTACTTGTTTGTTCCAAGGGCTCTAGTATAGATGATGTTAGGGTTATTTGGATTCGTGATGGAAGATTGTATAGTCTTGTGAGTCAACCATATCAAGCACTAGTACATGATGAGATAAATCCAAGTGATCTATTGTACAAAAGGTATGGACATCATCATTTTAGAGCATTGCCTAAGTTGAATCAAGTAGTGTCAAGGGTTCCTAAACTACAGATAAATAATTATGATGTATGTAAAGGTTGTGCTCTTGGGAAGAACATCAAGAAACCATTTGAAAATAGGGATAACATATCTAAGGAAGCTTTGGACTTGATTCATGCTAAAGTATGTATTTGGATTCCTATGAAATAGCTTGGTGGTTCGTTGTACTATGTGACATCTATTATGAAGTATTCGACAAGTTCCACGAATTCAAAGTTGAAGTGGAAAACTTGAAAGGAAGGAAGATAAAGATACTGAGATCCAAAAATGGAGAATACACCTCGAAGGAACTTGTTGCTTTCTGCAAGCAGGATGGGATTAAGAGGTAGCTAATTGTCCCTTATAATCCACAACATAATGGTGTAGCAGAATGAAATAACAGTTCCATTGAAGAATTTTTCAAGGCCATGATGGATGATTTGGACTCGCCATTGTTATTATGGGGGGAGGCATCACATACAATTATGTACATTCAAAATAGAAGTCCTCATAGAGTTTTGGAAGGTATGACTCCTAAAGAATCATTCTCTAAAAGGAAGCCAAAGGTTGGGCACATGTGAATCTTTGGTTGTCCTGTATATATGCATGTTTCTAAGGATAAGAGGAACAAGCTTGAGCCTTCGGGACAGAAAGGTACATTTGTTGGATACAATGAGTCATCAAAGGCCTACAAAATGTACATTATAGAGCAATGATGAATTGAGGTTAGTCGAGATGTCACCTTCTATGAAAAAGTGGCATAATGTAAGTCTAAGGAAGTCTCCATAGATTCCTTGGATGAAGTGAAACAAGAGGCCTCAAGGGAGAAGCATTCGAGTTCTATAGAATGTACTAGAAGGCCAGGAGGGCCTCAAGATCTAATAGAACCAGTCGTAGTTCCAACGATTAAGAAGAGACTAGCATGTCTTAGATCGACATTGGAGGAGACAAAAGGACATGAAAATCTTGATGGCACATCTAAAGAGGTGAAGAAACCTAAGAGGTCTTCCAGTTGTGCAACTCTCATGAAAAAATTTATTGATGTAGAACCTTCCACATATCAAGAAGCAACTAGCCAATAGGTGTGGAAGGAAGTGATGAATGAAGAGTACCAATCGATCCTGAAAAATTATGTTTGGGAGATTGTGCCAAAGCTTGAAGGGAAGTCAATGGTGACTTCCAAGTGGATATACAAGATTAAGCATGCTGCAGATGGTAGCATTGAAAAATACAAGGCATGGTTCATGGCTAGAGGGTTCTCCCAGAAAGAATGAGAAGACTATGATGAGACCTTTGCTCCAGTTGTTAGGTAAACCTCTATTATATCCATCATTTCTCTTGCTAATTCATTGGGATGGGAATTGCATGAGATGGATGTGAAGATTTCTTTCCTCAATGGTGTTATTGAGGAAAAGGTGTACATAGAGAAACCTTAAGGCTTTGAGTTATATGGAAGGGGATCTCATGTTTGCAGGTTGAAGGCCTTGTATGGACTCAAACAATCTCCAAGAGCTTGGTATGCTCGTATTGACAACTATCTGACCAAACTTGGATTTACGAAGAGCGATGTCGATCCAAACCTTTACTTTAAGGTTGTGAAGAATGCACTTGTGATCTTATGATTATATGTTGATGACTTGTTTCTGAAAGGTGTTGAGCCTCTTATCATTCAGTGCAAGAAATAGTTGGCTTTTGAGTTCGATATGAAGGATCTTAGGTTGATGCACTATTACTTGGGATTAGAAGCATGGCAAAAACCTAATGAAGTCTTCCTTGGTCAAGGAAAGTATGTGTTGGAGATCCTTCAGATATTTGGTATGATGCACTGCAAATCCATGGCAACACCCATTGTGACTAACTTGAAGAAGTTAAGAGGCTCTGACTCCAGATTGGTAGATATATCTATGTACCAAAGGTTGATTGGTTCGTTGATGTATTTGGTTAACACTAGGTCAGACATGTGCTTTGTTGTGAACACATTGAGCTAGTTCTAGGTTGAACCAAGGCATGAGCATTGGATTGTAGCAAATCTCATTTTGAGATATTTGTGTGGTACAATGTATTATGGCTTGAGATTTGTTGCAAACAAGAGTATACAACTTTAGTGATATACAGATGTTGATTCAGTATTAAGTGTTGAAGATAGGAAGAATACCTCAGGAGTATGCTTTAGTATGGGATCCACGTGATATCATGGATGAGAAGGAAGCAAAGGTCGATTTCACTCAGTACTGCTAAAGCAAAGTACATTGCAAACAATAAGGCGTGTACCAGAGCAATATGGCTTCGAAAGTTGTTTGCGTGATTGTTCATCCAAGAATTGGAGTTGACAGTGACACACTGCGATAATAAAAGTTGTGTGAAGCTTTCAAAGAACCCCATGTTCCATGATAGGTCGAAGCATATTGAGATCAAGTACCATTACATCCGTGACATGGTTTACAGGAGAGCAATAAGGCTCAAGTACATATCTAATGGGCTTTGAGCACTGATCACTCTAGAGGAGTGAGTCATGATATGCGGATGACATTGCCATGGGTTTAGTGCCACCTCAGATATGGCCACTAGTAGGTGCTGATGATAGATGATGATGATGGTGATGATGGATAACCTTTTTCTTTAAGAGAAATTTGTCAATTTGAGAACACCTGTGATAGTGATTGAGTACCTCCCTAGTTAAGAGGGAGTGTTGAATTTGTGACTATGGTTGGTCTTCATAATGTACATTTGGTAACTAGATGCAATTGCATTTATCATTGTAAAGCGTATTTATAAATGCTTGAGTCAAAGAAAATATTATTTCAAGTCAAAATCCCATTGAGACTTTTTAAAGATGAAAGTTTGAAATTTTGAAATGTAATATTTGGATCCAAAGGTGACAAGTTGGCTTTCCTCCAAGTCAAGTCAACCTTGGCTCCAATAGACAACCATTCAACCTATACAAATCACTAAATAAAGGCAACACCTCCTCCTCTACTTGCGCATTCGATCTCTCACACACAAGACAAGTTTTGGAAAGCAAGTGAAGGACAAGAAGGACAAAGGAGGTTGAAATATCTCTTTTCTCTCTCTCTAGTAGCTCGCATGTGTGGACCACTCTCTCTCTCTCTCTCTTTCTCTCTCTCTCTCTCTATCTCTCTCTATGGTTTGCATTTTTCTAGGGCAACTGTTGCAGGGGGGCGAAATTTCTGGGTAACTAGGGAAATTGTTGCAGGGCCGAAATTCTAGGGCAACTAGTAGTTACAAGAGGGCCAAAATTTTGGGTCAAGCAAGTAGAGTGATTTACTGCATCTGATTGGGTGATTTAACTTGGAAGAGAAGACTAGGTTTTACTATAGGCCTAGGCGCGTCCCTTATTGAACAAGAAGAATTTTATTATTGAAAAAGGTTGGTAGGTTTTTCCCCTCGGTGGGCTTTCCCAAGGTAAATCTTGTCTTATTTTGTGTATTATCATCTCTACTGTTCTACTGATCTTTATGGTTGAATTTTTGAAGTATAATTGCTGAATGATATATTGGAATGAGTCAAAGGAAGATGTACATCAAAAGTAATTATCGTAATTTTAGAAATATTGTGCTAACCCTAATTGCACTAAGAAAATCAATATCATGTATGTTGACCAGAATGGGGGACAATGTCCCTTTGTCAAGTACATTGACTAGAATTAGGGAGAATAGTTGATGGATTGGATAAGCATCATGGAAAAACACCCTTGTTGTGTCATGTACTCTGATAAGAATTAGGGATGCTATCTCGGTATCAAGTACATTGACTGAAATTAGGAAGAGTGGTTTGAAGGACAAACATTCTTCTTGTGAAAAGTACTGTGGCCAGAATTAGGGATGTTGTTCCTGTGCCAACTATTGTCACCAAAATTAGGAAGAATGGTCCAATGAACATGCATTCTCTTGTGTCAAGTACTGTGACCAGAATTAGGGACATTATCCATGTGTCAAGTATTGTGATCGAAATGGTCTGGAGGTCAAACATTACCTTGTGTCAACACTATGATCAGAATTAGGGTGAATGGTATTATAGAGGTGGAACCTCCCAACCTCTTGCTCGAGTCTCTGTCTAGAGAGAGCATTTTTGGAATTTCACCTGGATTATGTGCACAAATCATGTGATGGTGAATGAGGACTAGTATAGGTACCATGAGGTTGAGGCACCAACCGGATTATGGTGACTAGTGGATATTGGTGATGTACCATAAATCAAAGGTAATAAATAGGATTATGGTACATGGTTGATGCTAGTAATTATGATATTGATGATAGTGATGTACCATAAATAAAAGGTACTAATTAGGAGTATGGTACATGGTTTATGCTGGTAATTATGATATTGATGATTATCTTAATATAGATCCTTTTCTAAGAGAACCTTTCAACTTGTGGACATTTTGACAATATGAATACCTCCTTAGCTGAGTGTTGAGATGTGTAGCTATGGTCAGTCTTTATACTCATCATTGATGTACTTGTTACAAATATCTCCATGTAAAAGCACAAAAATAAAATATTTTTATTTGTTGTCAAGCGTAATTTTCATGCTTTTTATTTTTCAAAAGAAAGGTCATGAAAGGCTCGTTAGTCATGGCCTTTGCAATAGAATAAAATTGAATTTTTATAGTCTATTTATGTGTCCTCCAAATTGCCAAGTCTATTGTCCAAGTGTAAGGTCATCTCAGTTTCATGTGGCACCCATTCACATGACTAGAAGGCTATAAATAGCCCATATGTATCCCCTCCTAGAAGGGCACTTTGAATCACCTCATATATCTCTAAAATGTGACGTCTATCTGAGGCTATATATCTTTGTAGAAGTCGAATGTATGAGGCAGATCTCTCTATGATGTGAAGTCACATTAAGGAAGCTCGAAATATCTTTGTGGAATGTGAGCCTGTGACAAATGTAATGGTATGAGGCAGAGGGTGAATTGTGGCTTGGGATAGACCTCAGTATAGATCTTTTGGACTAAATTAATGCATATTTTGTCGTGGATCTTGGAGGGTTGACTTTGCACTTTGTGTTTGGTTATATAGGTCAGTTTATGCCATTAATATCTTGTTGACAAATCTCTCTCAGGAAAGGATTTTTTGTTGGGTTTTTACCCCTAGTGGGTTTTCCCAGGATAAACCTTGTCTCTTGTTCTTGTGCATTGTGATCTCTACTTTCCTTTAATTGCTATTGGTTGAATTTGTGAAGTATAATTGCTTGATGATAATTGCAAAAGATAAATGACTATAAACATAATCACAAGTAATTACTGTAAGTTAAAAAGTAGTGCTAGTCTTTTGTGGACTCTGGTTTTCAATACTTCTCAAGGTTCCAATTCTATTATCTCATTCTCTTGTTCATAATGTGTTAGTAGCTAAGCACTATAATGATCTTTGTTACCTACATACAACTATTTTCCAATTCTATTTGTTGATACTCCTTTAATTAATGCATTGATCTAAGTGCCTTATTTTGATAAAGAGAAAACAAGCTTAGACCACAAGTTTCCCGTGAAGAAGAGGTTTCATGTATGGTTGCATGCATACTAGAGAAAGAAAATGCATTTACCAAAATAAAACCTTCAAGATATAATCAAACAATTAGTATCGAAACTAGGATTTTAATATGGAATACACACCTAAGGTTTACAAAGGTGAGACAGGGTTTATGAATAACAACGAATTAAGAATGATAAAGTTATCAAGCATGCCAATAATGGATAAAGAGATAGAATTAGGGTCTTGGATACAGTAAAATTAGGAAATGTGCCAAATATTAATGGGAATTCAAACTAGGGTTTGAGAATAGCATGTAGTTTGAAATGGTAAATTTAGCAATATTCTTTTACTAAAACGGAATACTTGGGAGGCCTAGTTGTTTGTATAATTTAGAGGTTCTTATGTCAAGTCTTTGTCCTTTACTAACTGGATGTAGGAAACAACTCCTCTCAACTGCACACCAAAACGTTGACATTGCTATAGATAAAATTGTTAAATATAGACACACCAAAAATAATAGTCTTACTTCCAAAAATAGTAAACTCAAAATATGAGAAGAACTACTATGTGATGTTTGCTAAATATAAAACATCTAAAAATAGACACTACAAAAAATAGCAACATCTTGCATGTCAATGAATTTTAATGAAACAATATGATTAGACTCATCTTTATGCCAAGAACCTAGATATGTGCTCAAATTGACATGAACACATTGAAACCATAACTGCAAAAATTAGGAGTGTCATGAAAATGTTTGCATATCCCGTAAAATAGGGTCATTAGTCTCACGAGATTTCATGGACTATGAATATGTACATTTCTCTAACATGCATGGCTCAAAACTATGGCTTATAGATTATAGGCGGACTACTAAAAATAACAAGTTCTTGGAATCTAATGAAAATAACTTTGTAGCTAGCTATACCCATTGTGAAAGCCTAGTTATACCTATAGATATAACTGGGATGACGAGATTTGGCTAGAGTTTAACCCTCTAGTTTTGTAGGCAATAGAGGGGTTAAAAATGGTATGGCTTATAGAATATAGGCGGACTACTAAAAATAACAAGTTCCTAGAATCTAATGTAAATAAATTTGTAGCTAGCTCTATCTGTTGTGAAAACTTGTATATAACCAAAGGGATGAAAACACATTGTGGGATGTTGACGAAATTTGTATTTGTATCCGCTACTACTCTGAAACCTAACTTGTATATTAAATTCCTTGACCACACAATGGATTCAAATGCATATTACTTCCATTGATCAATTGAAATGAGGAACTAAATCATACACAATCATTTGAAGTCCACCTAATATGTATGCTTCTCCAACTGGAAAATGAGTTGAAGTAAACAAGATGGGAGAAACCAAATGGGTAGATGTTAATGATGAAAACACCTACTAGGTGCTAATAAATCCAATAATAAGGATAATTGGCTCTAATATAGGAAAAAAATCAGTTAGTGTGAAAGATGTGTTGGAATCAACCATTCATGAAGCTCGTTCGATTAGTGTTTGTTTGGGGTAGCATCGGATGTGCTCTAAGTTTCAAAATTTGCAAATAGGATTAGACACATGTATTCCAGATAACCCAGAAATCGTTTGGGGAAATTTCACCCGAATTGTATTTTATTAAAATAATTAATTGTTTTTAAAGGTACCCTAAGTCTAAACTTAGGAAAATAAAATAATTAAAGTGAATTAATAGAATATGGGTGTGAATGTTCTAGAAAAGGCAGGTCAAGTCAAAAGTTAATCTTAGTTGTTGATTAGAGATCTAATCTGGGCCATTGAAGTTTCAACGAGAAGACTGTAAGAATGGCTTGAAGGGTCATTTGGAAAATACATTGACACAAGACGAAGGAAGAATCAAGAGATCGATTTCTTTAGTGAGCAGTGCTCAAGGAGAAAATTTGATCTAGAGATTCTACGTAGAGAGGGGCAGTAATTTCGGTCGGAATCATTCCTGATCTGGAGAGTGCATAGCAGAGGAGACAGTGAGAGTCAAAGAGGTAGTGCAGAGCTAATGACACATAGCTAGTGACGCAGAGCCTATGCAGTCACTCCGCAGAGCTTGAGAGGGATTTGTTTTTTTTTCTAAGGAGACAACATTGGGCTAGTGCCAAATTCGAGAGAGATTTTCTAGAGGCCAAAAGGCCTCAGTTTCCAACCAGCAAAGAGACTAGCGCAGAGGCAGCGCAAGGAAGTTTGTTTTGGGTGTTGATCAGTGTCGGGTTCTCGTGGAGGAGTGAGGTTTGTCTCACAAGGAGTGAGGTTTGTCTCAGATGTGTGTATGATCTACTCTTGTTCAATTTTGTTTCTGCACTTGTACTTTTCCGCAGTTTATTTAGTGAAGGTTGCAGTGTGTTTAATTTGAGGTTGTCGTAGCAATAAACTGAATACTTAATTTATCAGTTAGAAGAATTAATACCAGTTACTGCAATAGGATTCCAGATTAGAGGAATTTTCACAACCAGGACAATGATGCTTAGTCTTATGGGATGCAAGGCAATTGGAATGAGGATAAAAATAGTCAAGGTGATTTGGTTTCTGAACCAATCCTCAAATAATTTTCCAAACTGATCAAGGATGATCTACTAGGAGAAGGACCATGATGCAATCTCTTTCACTTTGTACAACTCAAAATATATGAAGTATAACTAGATAGTGTCATGCCCCTTTGGTTCAACGACGAAGTGACGAATAAAGCTTGACATAGGTTTGAATTGATGAAATTCATGAAGACATGAGACAATGACATGACTCAAGTCATTTCTAATTTTCTCTTCAACATTAAATCCCATGCCCATACCTGACTCAATGATTGACCAAGACAATGACTCGATATGGAAGATGATATGATTCTAGTTGACATAGACCAAGAGCCTTCAAGATTGACTCTAGGCATAACATATTAAATTTTGGAATCTAAGAAAAAAAAATTACATAAGACTTACTTAAAAATTTAATGGGACCAATTGGAAATTGGAATTATGTAGAAATGAAGGGAAATAAAAGACAATAATAAATTGAAATAGAAAAACAACAAAATTAAATTTAAAGACAACAAAAGAAAAAGAGGAAAATTGACTCTATCTACCCCATGCGAACATGACAAAAATCATCGAGGATCCAATATAATCCGTTCCCACTCCCATTTTAATAGAAGGCACAGGAAGGGAACCATGACCATCTAGCCTTAATTGTGCATGGAGGCTGATGAGAGACCTAATTGTTGTTTGAAATGTTGTTAAGTGGTGGAAAGTTCCATATTGTGCTAATCCTCGTTGACTTATTCTGCTAAAACTTTCAAGGTTTCTTCGAAATTGAAAGTGTTTACACCATTTTTGAGTGCTCGATGAGATTTTGATTACAAGATATATGTTCATCCTTGGATGGTATGAGATGTGGATTGGCACATGAGAAATTAACATGTTGAAAAATTTACAATGTGATATTTGTTGAAAAATCTAAGGCATAACATTTAAGATATTTCTCTTGAAATGATAACTACTTGTGAATGCTTTTAACTTATTTAGATTAGGATCTTCTCTTTACTTGGATTATTATAGTGTTCTTATTCATCCAACAAATACCAATGCATAAACAATAAAGAGACAAGAGACAGAATGTAGGCGATCTGCTAGGGCCAAAACCTCTCCTATATGAGAGGAAAACCCAAACGAATTCTTCTTCTACTAGAGACTTCAATTGAGAAATGCCAAGACCAAGACCCTTGACCTATTCACCTCTCCAAGACCAAGTCACAAGGCTTCTTAGCTTGACCTTTCCTTCCTTGAGTCAACGATGGTCAAACTACTAGCTTTTTCTCTCCTCCTCGGTTACCCTTCAAATTCTGAGTTTCTGCAATTCTCGGCCTCTTTTAGGAATCCTTCTTGCTGCACGTGGAAAGTATCACCCACAAGTTTGTACCCTTCATCTCTTCGATTAGGATGGAGACTTCTTCTCCTTTCACTCAACTTGCATTCTTTAGTAGACTTCTTCCTTAATTCAACCTCCTATGATGGCTAAGATAACTTTTCTCTTCCTACAACAGATGATACTTTTCCTCGCACATGTGATGGATATCAACCCTAAAATAGACCCAAACAACTTCTCTCTTCCCTTCCTCCTTCTCGTTGGCTATAAGGCTATCTTCTTTAACTTTTTCGCACTTCTTCTAGCTTTAGATTACTTGACTGAAAATATGCTCCACAAGTGAAGGCTGAGCTGCCTATATATAGTGGTTTTCCCATGAGAAATAATTTGACTTCGCTGATTTATAGGCCGACATGTCCTTTCTAGAAACATCCTTAGGCCAACTTGCTAGAGGTGCTTGAGCTTGGTCTTGGAGGGTCATTTGACTCTTTCAATGACTCACATAAATATGTAACATGCCCAAGAAGGGTCCTTCATACATGACATTGACTCAATTTGACTTTATGGCCAATCCTAAGAGCTCACAATGGGAGCCTTAACTAAAAATAAAATTCTTTACTCTTGAAACCCATGAGACAAGCATTACAATAACAATTTTATTTTTCTTCTTAACATCAATTACATAAAATCACAATTACACATGTCATAATGAATACTGAACATAGTTACACTTTTCAATGCTCCCTCTTAACTAGGGAGGTATTCATAACGGTACTTAGTCATACTCAATCTGAATAATTTTGATAAGAAGAGTCGGATTGGTAACCCATTTGTATGTTAAAAGTATGCAACTGTAGTGAAATTCCACTTTGTAACACTCACATGATGGAGATGATGATTGCATTGAATTACTCTTTTTGAGAGGACCAAAATCGACCTAAATGTCACCTAATTTGGATAAGCAGAAGTGGGATTTTGAATTTATGAAACCACTCATGTACATTGGATTAGGTCGGCTCTACACATGTGCATATTGGATCAGGTTGGCACTAAAGCAAAGTGGACCCATCAGAAGACTATAAATACAAGTGCCCTCTACCTAATTTGGACACAATGGAGAGACACTCTTCTATCTTGGTTTTGGCTTGCACGAGTCTAAGGCTCGTTCATGGAGGAATAGGTTCGCTCTAAGGTGGAATTGTAGGGTCTGAGGCTCGTTTGTGGAGGAATAGGTTTGCTCTAAGGTGGAAATGCAAGGTCTGAGGCTCGCATCTCTGAATTAGGGTTTTGGGCCCCAGTCGCAGGCACAAAACAGGAGGATATCGACAACAGTCACACGCACAGAAGCTTATCTGTGCGACTAGAGCCTTCTAGTCGCACGAACAACCTATCGTCCATGCGATTAGGATATTAGAGTTTTGCAGTTCAATTTTGACCCCCAATTGCACGCTTTCCAGGCTAAAGGGAGTTACTGGAACCCCATAGTCACATCGATGACTCCTCCATGCGACTGGTGACTAAAAGATGAATTTTCAATATTCTAAAGATTTCGCTGAGTGACTGTAGGGTTTGGTAGTTGAATTCACAGTGACAGTTTAGTGCATACTTCAGAATCAGATTTTTGTGTATATACATTGATGGATCCATTTCATGGATGTTGTAGTAGTTTTGCTAGTCAGTTGCATAGATGAAGATATGGATCATTGTACTCTCTTTTGCTGAAACATTTGATGACAATATAAGAAGAATAATTTGCAAGGGTTTTACCCCTAGTGGGTTTTTCTCTGGTCTCTAACCAATCCTGGTGTCTATGTGTGCATGCTTTTCTTCTCTTATTCCTTTATGTTCCGTTGCGTTGATGATGATGTTAATGTTCTTTCTACAGAATTGCATATGCTTCTGAATAATGATGTAAATCTGAATAATGTTATGATATTATGGGGTGAACTTAATGTGTTAATGAAGAAATGCAATTATCAAAGCAAAGAACATTATATCCCTATGAAAATTAACATGGTATCAGAGCTGGGCTAAAGAAAAAGTCATGGATTTCACCCGCATGGAGACACCTTTGTTGGAAGCAAGAGAGGATGGAGGAGCCTGAAAAGAACTCTAGGTTATGAAGGAAACCCTAGGCAATTTGTGCATAACGGTTTGATGGTTAGAGTTTGAGAGAAACCATGGTTTATAACAAAGACTTGAGATTTGATATATGAAACTCTAGCATGATCTATGTGAAGATGCTCAAGCACTTGAGACTGATTTGATGAAGCCCTAGATGGGATAGTCTCTATTAGGCTTGATTGTTGATATTGAAGGCAACATTCTTATGCAAACTATGGATAGTGATGTCTCTTAAAGGATGGTTCAAGAGGAAGAGGATCACCTATCATTGAAGATAAGTATTTCTTGACTTATGATGCTCCTTTATGTCTTTACTATTGTCTTGACTTATGGATATGATTATTGTTTTGATCATTACTTATACTTCCTACATGTATATTTGAGTATATGTATGTTTCTAACCTTCTTGATGAGATGTGATCTGAGGATCCTTCTTGAGGATCATTTGAGATGCAAGAAAGATGGCTAGAGTTGGAAAAGGTGAAGAAACACATGATGAAAATGTGACAAAGTATTACAAGCTGCCCGTGTTAAATGAGAAGGTGCATAGTTATATTATGGCTAGGTAGTCCCCAAGGTATGATGAGAATATCTCCTTCTCAAATGTCTCATGAATGCATATGAAAGTTATTTGAATTCATGTTTCTTATGATGAAATGGTGCACATGGAATTGAACATTTTGATCATGATGAACTTATTGAATTCTATGATGCTAATTAATGTTGATCATTGACATAATGGTATACTTGATGTTTGGCTAACATCTATCTCTTGGATATCTTAATCCCATAGAGAAGGCTATCACCTTTAGTAAATAATACTCCCGACTCTTGACATGCATAAGACTTGTTGGATCTCATATAGAAGGTCACCTCATTGATTTATATATACAATGGTATTGATAATACTTGTGATGAGCATGATGAAAGTATGGAAAAAAGGGTCAACACTCCTGTTGTTTTGGTAAAGTTTTATTGAATGACCTGAGATTTGATATATGAAACCCTAGCATGATCTATGTGAAGATGTTCAAGCACTTGGGACTAATTTGAGGAAGCCCTAGATGGGATAGTTTGTATTAGGCTTGATTGTTGATATTGAAGGCCACATTCTTATGTGGACTATGGATAGTGATGGCTCTTAAAGGTTGGTTCAAGAGGGAGAGGATCACCTATCGTTGAAGATAAGTATTTCTTGACTTATGATGCTCCTTTATGTCTTTACTATTGTCTTGAATTATGGATATGATTATTGTTTTGATCATTGCTTATACTTCCTGCATGTATATTTGAGTATATGGACCTTTCTAAGCTCCTTGATGAGATGTGATCAGAAGATCCTTCTTGAGGATCATTTGAGATGCAGGAAAGATGGCTAGAGTTGGAAAAGGTGCCAAAGTATTAAAAGCTTCCTATGTAAAATGAGAACATGCACATGTATATTATGGCTAGGTAATACCTAAGGTATGATGAGAATATCACCTTCTCAAATGGCTCATGCATGCATATGAAAGTGATTTGAATTCATGTTTCTTATGATGAAATGGTGCACCTAGTATTGAACATTTTGATCATGATGAACTTATTGAATTATATGAGGCTACTTAATGTTGATTATTGATGTTTGGTTAACATCTATCTCTTAGATATCTTGATCGCATAGAGAAGGCTATCACCTTTACTCTACTAAATGATACTCATGACCCTTGACTTGCATAAGACTTGTTGGATCTCATATAGATGGTCATCTCATTGATTTATATATACAATGGTATTGATAATACTTATGATGAGCATGATGAAAGTACGGAAAAAAGGGTTGACATTCTTGTTGTTTTGGTAAAGTTTTATTGAGTGACCTGACTTGATTCTATTGATCATGATAAGCATGGTAACCATGATAAGAGTATAACTATGAGATTGACATTCCATATCCTTCATTAGCCGTGGTTATGTTTTGATATGATTAGTAACTATAGAATATGGTGAAACTGCTACATTGCCCACCTTGGTGCCTGCATAGCATTTAGCACATTTGAGGACCAGTACCACTCTCCAGGACAAGATTGAGAAACTCCGATGCAAGAAGCACGTCATCAAGGAATGATTGAAGCCATGGGCTGCCACAGCCCTCCAACTCTCACAGGATGTAGATGGCGCGGTCACGCGACTAAACCAGACACTGGAAAGCATCACTGCGGCAACCGAAGGACCAACATTCCAAAAGCTTGTGGACCTTGTGCAGAGCACCGCTGCTCAGAGTCAAGAGGTTCTGCATCCGCTGATCGCCGCCATCACTGCACTACGCGCACAGGTGGAGAACCCAACATCACAGTGACTCGGGACAAGTCACAAGATTGTGTTGGGGGACTGTTGGAACAGGGTCTCCTACAAAGCTACGAATCTGGTCCATTTTGTATATTTTTTATTATATGTAGTCTAACGCAGGGGTTTCGAGGTGGGTCAAAGCCCCTAATGCATTGTAAATGGGTCAAAGGTAGACCAAGAGTCCACAAACCACGGTTTGCGGACCATTGGATGCGTAGGCTAAAATAGTATAAGTAGTTGAACCTTTTTGAGTTGTAAGGGAGACTAAGAATGAAAAGAGATTGATGCTAAGTGCGAACTAATAGATCTGGTTAGGGTTGTTGGGTAAGGACTCTTGCTGCTGTGTGCGCAGAGGGCCTCTATCCTGCTGTGTGCGCAGGTTGGGTTTTGGGGTATTGTAAGTAGATCTGAAGGATTAGTGAATGCGGAAATATTGTTGAATAATTGAATCTATTGGAATTACTGTGATATGAATATGTGATGTTTGGTTAATTAATATATGCTGCTATGTTATTGATTTAAGCTGCGAACATACTTGTGTTACTTGTTTATGCTACGATCTGTTCTGTTTCATATAGCTGCGTTATCGTTATATGAGTTCATGATCTGTGGTTTACTGTGAATATCATTGTTGTTGCGCACGTGAATGCGAAGGGAATCTGTAGATATAGGCTATGTGATACAAGATATGGTCACTATAAGGTTGAACACAACTCTGCTTGACTTACCTACCCTCTCCTAGGGTGCGGAAACCTGGTTCTAGCACCCACCCATACTACTTCGGGTGAGACTTTGGCTTGCGCAAGGACCAACATGGATTGACTTAATACCGAAGGACCAACATCCCAAAAGCTTGTGGACCTGGCACAGAGCGCCGCTGCTCAGAGTCAAGATGTGTTGCCTCCGCTGATCGCCGCCATCACTACACTACGCGCGCAAGTGGAGAACCCACCATCACAGTGACTCGGGATGAGTCACAAGATTGTGTTGGGGGACTGTTGGAATAGGGTCTCCTACAAAGTTTCGAATTTGGTCCATTTTGTGTATTTTTTATTATATTTAGTCTAGCGCAGGGGTTTTTGGGGTGGGTCAAAGCCCCTAAAGCATTGTAAATGGGTCAAGGGTAGACCAAGAGTTTGCAAACCACGGTTTGCGGACCATTGGATGCGTAGGCTAAAATAGTATAAGTAGTTGAACCTTTTTGAGTTGTAAGACAAACTAAGAATGGAAAGAGATTGACGCTAAGGCGAATTGATAGATCTGGTTAGGGTTGTTGGGTAAGGACTCCTGCTGCTGTGTGCGCGGAGGGCCTCTGTCCTGCTGTGTGCGGACCCTGCTGCTGTGTGCGCGGATCCAAAGATGGATTGACTTGATATTGTGTTCATGATATTTGAAGTATGATGTCACACCTGTCAATTGCCCTTATCATGTGACTCTAACCCTTGATAAAATATTGATGTGATGATGTATTAGTTGATGTGAGCATTTTATGACCATGATGGGTATATGTTTGATCTAACAAACCTTTTGATGTATGACAACATTATAGACAGGCTGATGGCATGAATGAAGATGAATGAAGTGAATCCCCATGCAGAGGGATAATATCTCCATTAGATCTCTTCTCCCACTCTTATTTGCATTATATGTTTATTTTGTAGAGTTGAAATATGATTTATGGGTATGAATATATAGATGTTTGACATTGATGATCTGCAACAAGGTTCTAATTTGAGGTAAGGGAGTTTTCCCTGACTCTAAGCCTCAATTGCATGAATCAAAGTCTATAGGACGCCACTGTAACCTCCCAATCACACGAAAGCAAGCTCAAGAGTGCTATTATGCCTACAGGACACTAAAATGAAATTTTGTGCATGAAATTAGATGTTCCCCTAAAGGATGTCAGTCCTACAAATGTGAAACGAACATCAAAAAGATCTGTGAGCAGGGAAGCTTGATTGTTTACTATAATATAAACATGAACAATGAACTTGTGTTTGTAAATGACCGAGACATACATATAGATGTGCCATTATGTTTGAAGTTTGTGCTACAAGAGTTTGACATGATTTGGTTGAATGATATAGATGAGTTGTATGATGCCCAATATTCACTTAAAACTTTGAATTAATAATTGAGATATGTTTTGGACTATAGATCTCTCTACAATAGAAAATTTGGATCTGACCTAATAACTAATGATTTGATTTGACGATTGTTGATTTTCCTTGATGTCAATTATATGTGAGCATAGTGACCTTTAGTGACTACCATTGGTATGCGATAATGGTTTTATATTGGGCTCCTTATTATTATCACAATGGTTAAAGTATTGATAGTTGTGATTTAGTATGAAGGTGGAACCTGCATTACTTAACCTTGGTGTATACATTTGCATCTAGTGACAGAAATTACTTGTATTATGATCATAAAAATGACTTGATGAAGTTTGGATTGATATTTCATGGTTGATGACAACCTGTTGGCATGATAATAGATGAAGTCATAAGAACTCTACATGTCACATGGTCTAAATAATTGACACTGAGACATTGATGACTGATAAACGCCGAAGACAAGCAAAGACAAAATAACACAAGAATATGGCTCAAGCCAGGGAAAAACTCCAAGATGGGGAAAAACCTTAATCAAATATTCTTAATATTAATCATCAAATGTTCAGCAGAGAAAGAGAGAAAGAGAGAACAATAAATGTCAGGGTTGACTTGCCAATATGATGACTAGGACCACTGACCATATGCCAAATATTATGCCCAGACAATTCTAAAATTTAGGCTTCAAATGATAGCAGACAAGATGTGCCCTAACCAAAAGATAATAAGATTAAGAGCTACAACAAAAATAGGTGCCAAAATGAGCTCGGTCCTAATCTTATTATTGTGGCTTCCTTTGTAGAATACGAAGAGGCCATGATGATCCCAGAATGAGTAACAAATCCTGGTCAAGGAGATGGTAGATATTATGAACGAATCTTAGCAAGTAGGGCTTGTGGATGCATCTCTGTAGTTAGGGTTAGTAGCTGTTGCAGTCCTTTCTGAACTTATTTAGCTAAGGATTAGAGCTAGAAACAATATTCTTCAAGGCTCCAAGACAACATGAGTTGTAGTAAGGATCTGTAGCCTGATTTGGTCCACTGAGTAGCCTTTCAGCCTCCCCTGTTCATGACATACAAGACTGGTTGTCCTCCTGAGGAAGATGTGGCCGTTAACAAGGGAAATAGCTTACCAAAAATGCAGCCCTGACCTGCGACTATCATTTTGTTTCAAGATCGAACCTGAGAGAGGAATAGCACACCAAAAATGAACCCAAAACTAGTCCTCTCAAGCTCCTCCATGTTGCGGCTACCACAGAGATATATTAGAACCCTTTAGTTGTGTGTAATGAGGATGGGGGAATGCCCTCATATACAATTTGACATGATGATTTGTCCTAGATATTTGGAGGAAAACTCAAAATTCAAATTTTCAATCTTTCCCGTCAAAACAACATCATGACTTATAGGATGTATTTTGAGTAAACAAATATTTCCTTGGCCAAATTTGACGATCTTTAAATCGATTTTAGTCCTCTTGAAAAGAGGAATTCAATGCGATTATAATATCCATCAACTGAACAAACTAAAGTGGAATTTGGCCCTAGTTGCAAATTTTAACACTTTTAAACTTTGATGAATTGATTTAGTTGATTTAATTGAACAATATTGATTTATGAAAGGCTAGGCATGATGGTTTGGTAAAGTGTTATGGTTGCAGTGGGCATTGCATAAAGCAAGCTCCCCTATCCAGATATGTCTGCATTGACAGTTATCTGATGAAGTCAGGATGATGTGTTGATCCAAACCTCTACTTCAAAAGTGTTCCAAGGTATGACTTTGATTTTGAATTTGGTTTTATACTGATGATCTACTCTTGACAGGAAATGAGCCTATGGCTTCTGAAGCTCGAAATGATGAATCATGGCATGATGAATCAATTTTTGAAGTTGAGAAAAGATAATCTATATTGTGAAGCTATTGAAGAAGTATTGGAAAGTGGAAATGCAAATCCTTGGACACTCTGATTTGAAGTTCAAGATGTTGTTGAACTTGTTATGGCAATCGATATTTAATTGAAACATTGATGTTCCGTTTTGAACATCCATCTGTGTATATACATGATGTGCATAAAATCTGAGTCAATTCATGATTAAGTCACCTCACTCACATTTAGTTTCCATTGAGCATCCTTGGAGATATGAGACGATCAATTTTGATTTGAGATATTCAACCTACAATATGTGGTTGCGTGAATGTATTGATGATGTTTGGGATTATTATTGATGAGCACATTAGGATGTTGCCTTAATATGATATCTACCATGATATCTTGGATGAGAGGTCCATAGTGTTGGAAAATGTAACTAGGTTCGATATTCATTTAATGTATTTGAGTCATCTTGTAATGTACTTGTCAAAAGAATAAAGAAAAGATTTATTATTATTATTATTGTGACTTATTAAAGAATGGGTTTCATGCTTGGGTCACCATGTTTTAGGTAAAAGTCCCCATTCAAGACTTATAGGATTTATTCTAAGTCCATACAGTTGTTGTACTTTTAAAGAGACCCTTCTTGGTCTTTTGAATCATGTAAAAAGGTTTAGTATTGAGTCAACTATGATTTATGCATCCTCCACATCAAGTCGTACTAAGGACCCTAACTGGACCTCACATGGAGCCTATAAATACAAGAAATTAGAGTTCATTTGGAGAACTAACTCTGACAAGCAATTCTATACTCTTATAGCTAGGAGAAGTATGAAGTCTATTGTCGGGAAACCGAAATAAGTGGGAGTTTGGGGAAGTCTAGGGAGAAGAAGAAAATCGAAATTTTGGTGTCTTTCTCTCTCTCTCTCTCTCTCTCTCTATTTCGTGCTCTGGATTGGGAGATCGAAGTGTTCCAAGTTTTACTGTTGCCAGAAGCAGTATGTTGTCAGAACCTGCTGCCTAGTCGAAGTTACTGGAAAGGGGTCGAAATTCTAGAGGATGACTTAGTGTGGAGGGAAGGTCTGGTCTTAATCTAGGGTAAAGAGTCTCAAAGAATACTATTTAAAGGAAAATTTATTTACTGGGTTTTCCTCTCGAGGGGGTTTTTCCCTGGCATAGTGCCTACATCTGGTGTTTATTGTTTTATGTGTTGTTCCTTTGGTAATTGCTTGATGAACTAAAAGAAAGAAGATATAAAGAATCGTAATAACAAGAAAAATCACAAGTAATTATCAAGAATAAGAAAATATTTTTGCCTTTCTGACTTTGTAACACATAACACTACTGAGATTGAGTACGATGTTGCTATAATGGCTAGCTGTGAGGCAAGATGAAAAATCTCCTTAGAGAGTTGTCTGAGCATATCTAGATATGACATGGATACATTATGATGATAAAGAGTGGGATTTGATTGGCAAAAAATCCCATATATATAGTTGCGACTGAGATACTCTCATATATTGAGACAATGCAACTGTATGAGACAAGCTTAGGCTTGTGGTTGGCACCTCATTGATAGGGAGGATGATTATGGTATCCTTTTGTGATTTATATGATTATTTATGCTCTAACATGATATTTGATTTGATGACCTATATGAATAGGAGACACCTGCTATTGAGACATGATGATTACCGGATATGAGCACGATAATATGTTGCTATAGAGAGAAGTACTGATCGAGGACACTGAGCAAGCTCTTCCTCCCCTATTTGAGCTCCTAGGGTGTGGAATTGAGATAAAGGGCTCCTGGGGTTGAGGGAACTCTGGACAATAGGGTATCACTCCTATATGTTACCCATAGAGTTGGAGTAGTAGCTCACCCTATCTTGGTATTTGCATAATATACCCTAGTTGGCATCATACCCACAAGCTGGGCTTGTTGGGATTGTCCCTCCCCATCTGGACAACAGGTTGAGGAGGCTTGGAGTCATGTGATCCTTACCTCTTGGTAAGTCAGGTATCTCATCCAAGATGGATTTTGATGCAGGTGTTATACCACATGACTATTCTAGGTCATTGATGGGAAGATCAATAGGCAATAGGATGGGTTGAGTAGTAGCTCCCCTATAGCACCTATTGCTCGATATGGGGTCATAGTAGTAGTTCCCCCATGATATTTTGAGTTGAGTAGTAGCTCCCCAATGTAGTTCCAGGTTGAGATGTGCTCCCTGACTATATGATCTTCGATGATGATACGGGTAGTAGCCCACTGATAAATATTCTAGGTAGTAGTCCGCTGACATGATATTTCGGGTAGTAGCCCTCTGGCAGAGGTTCCGGGTAGACTAATGAATAGAGGGTTGTAGCTTAGTCTCCCCAATGGAAAATTCTTCTTCTAGATTCGAGAATGTTCAACATATGAGCAAGGACAAGCAAGAGATGAGCATTGATGATTCAAGATTATCAGCAACGATACATGATGATACTTGAGATACCAAGATGACATGTTGATCGATTGATAGATATTGACAGGTGGAATTCTCCCTAGTTGATAGGGAGTGTTAAAAATTATGCAACTGCAGTCAAATTCCACTTTGGACAACTCAAATGATGGAGATGATGATTGCATTGAATTCCTCTTTTCGAGAGGACCAAAATTGACCTAAAGATCACTTGATTTGTATAAGCAGAAGTGGGATTTTAAATTTATGAACCCACTCATGTACATTGGATTAGGTCGGCCCTACACATATGCATATTGGATCAGGTCGGCCCTAAAGCAAAGTGGACCCATCAGAAGGCTATAAATACAAGTGCCCTCTACCTCATTTGGACACAATGGAGAGACACTCTTTTATCTTGGTTTTGGATTTCACAGGTCTAAGGCTCATCTGTGGAGGAATAGGTTCGCTCTAAGGTGGAATTGCAGGATATGAGACTCACATCTTTGAATTAGGGTTTTGGGCCCTAATCGTAGACATAGAACAAGAATATCTTGACCACAGTCGCATCACGAAAGCTCATACATGTGACTGGATCCTTCTAGTTGCACAAACAACCCATCATCCATGCGACCAGAAGATTAGGGTTTGTACAGTTCAGTTTTGACCCCCAAACACGCTTGTCATGCTTAAGGGAGCGACTTGGACCCCATAGTTGCACGGATGACTCCTCCATGCAACCAAGGACTAAAAGATGAATTTTTAGTATTTCGAAGATTCTGCTCAGTGACTACTGGGTTTGGAAGTTGACTTCAGTCAGTGACAGTTCAATGCAGACTTCAGAATCAGATTCTTGAGTATATACATTGTTGGATTAATTTCATGGATGTTGTAGTAGTTTTGCTGGTTAGTTGCATAAATAAAGATATGGATCATTATACTCTCTTTTTTTCAATCATTTGATGACAATCTAAGAATAAGAATTTGCAAGGGTTTTCCCCATAGTGGGTTTTTCCCTGGTCTCCGACCAATCCTAGTGTCTATATTTGTGCATTCTTTTCTTCTATTGTTCCTTTATGTTATGTTGCATTGATGATGATGTTAATGTTCTTTCTACATAATTTCATATGCTACTGAATAATTTTATGATACTATGGGGTGAACTTAATGTGTTAATGAAGAAATGCAATTATCAATGCAAAGAACATTATATTCCTATGAAAATTAACACTGTATAGTATCATATCAATCAAAATTATTACATAGAAAGGCCTTGACTAACAACTATGTATCTCCACAAGATCAGAGCACAATGTTGGAGAGACCAATGGTGTATAGACACCCTCATAATTGTCTCTTTCAACACATAATCCACCCGGGTTCTCAGAGCTCATTCCACCAGAACTATTCTTATCTTGGATTCCCAATCCTCAAAGAATATCAGTCCTCTACAACTACTCTTATCTTGGATGCCCTAACTCATCCTCGAAGAGCATCAGATGCCATATGTTTACCTAATCCTCCATTTTGTCTTCCTAGGTGAAGACAAGAATGATGTGTCTATCTCTCCCTCTCAACTTAGGGAGGACATAGCCATTCCACTGAAGGAATATACCCATTCCTATGAAAGGAATGTAACCAAGCTCCCTTGAGACCAGGGACTTGCTTCGAGTGACTCATCAGGTGGAGATCATGGGACAACCCGATGCTTGTATAACTCCTTCCTTTGATGTCATGAATTCTTCTTTGTCACAGAGTCTACATTTAATGGGACTTCTTCATAGCGCACAAACCATCCATCACTTTCACCATGAGTCAGTCATTTCATTATTCCTTTCATCGAAAAGTGATCCATCAGTTCCTATATGGCCTTCCTTCATGCCATGTTGCCTTCTTCTTGCCATGTTTCCTTAAGGATCTTTCATCTTACTACATGGACATCAGTTGTGGAAGATATCCATAGCTCTTCCCTTGGAAACCCTGCATAATCCCATCAAGATATAATTCAAAAATGAGGAATGAACATTAAATCAAAATTACCTTTGTGATGGTCTTTAATCATGACATCTTCTAGTTTGCATCAACATCTTGCATACACATTGACACATCTACAAAAGATATATATTGTCAATGATCTCTTTCTTTTTCAGACTTCATCAAAGTCTTCATATCTTTCATGGAGATATCCTATTCAAATCTCTTAGTCCTTAGATGTTGATTTCCTTTTCCATAGTTTCATATTTCATGATCTCTTCCTTTATTTCTTCACACATTTCCTTCCAATGAACTTTCAACCAGAGTTCCTCCAATTATTGTCAACCACCTCATATTTCATATGAGGACATATTTTGTTAATTTCATCTAGTCAATGTGTGACCCATGCCTTTTTGCATATTCTTAATGGAGGAGATCCCCTTCTCTAGATCATGCTCTCGAATTAGAGCATTCATCCATGTTGCCAATAACCATATGACATGACTCCAAATTATCAAATAAAAGAATACACACCTCATTCTTCTTCTAGGTCATATTCCTTCAACAACTTCCATGATTGAAGGAACTTCAATCCCTTGACCTGCTTATTGATATCATACCATCCTTTCATGAATTCCTCCTGGTTGGAATTCTTGATGAAACACTTGCTCTCTTTTGATTGGTGAACCTTTCGATGAAGATTCCAATAGAGGATCTTAAGTATCCTTATCCAACAAATGTTTCCTCTTAATTGATGTATGATGAACTTTGTACCAGATGAATTTCTTTTTATTTTTCCATAAGTGCATCTAATGAGGTTACCAAGAACTATATCCTTCCATAGGTGACTGTCATAGACCTATTTTTGCTACCATTCATGCTTCTCTATGATGATGTCACGAACTCTTGCTTTTAATGCTTATATGATGCCATGATGCATCCTATCATGCTATTCTAATGATTCCTACCATGATAGTCATACTTTACAACAGAAGAACTTGAAAACAAAAACTTAAGAAGAACTAGGCGAGGAAGACTATCTCAATCATAATAGAGATCTTTTACTTCCTCTTTCTTGGACTTCTTCTTTTCCGCTTCCTCTATTTCTTTAGTGATATTGGGTTTCTTCTCTTCCTATTTTGTTATTGTCCTTCTTGATCTTAGGTCAATCTCTCTTGTAATACCCATATTCTTGACATCCATAACATTGAATCTTAGCCATGTTCCTCTTCTTTTTCTGAGGACCAAACTTTCCAAATTTTCCTTTTCTTTTTGTCATTGTAGCTTATGCTTGATTTTTCTCACTTGATCCTACATCATATTTTGCCTTTAGCCTGGATTTTTCAATCTTGCATAGAGACCATAGATCCTAGAATGGAGTAGCTTCTTTCTTCCCATAAATGTTTGAATTAAAGTTACCCCATTCCTTCGATAGTGCATTTAGTACCATTGTAGTCATTTCTCTATCACACATGATTTCTCCCATATTTTGAAGTTGATCCCTGATTTCAAATATCCTCATAAAGTACGAGGATATTCCTTGTTATTTTGACATATTTAGCTTGTAGAGTTCTTGAATTAATGAGACAACTTCTCTTGCAATTCTTACAGAATACAAATCTACCAGTTTCTCATATATTTCTTTTGAAGTTTCGAGTTTTGATACATATGGAATGAGGGGATACTTGATAGATTCTATGAGAATCCTTTGAGCCCTAACTTCCCCTTTCATAAACTTTGCATTGCTTGAGCATATTCTTTTGCTGGTTTGGTGATAGATCCTTTGACATGATCCATGACCTCATTTTCAATGGAGGTTTGGATATGTTCTCTTCTTCCATGCAAGATAGTTTGAAGCTGTTAATTTTTCATAGAGCTACATTGTTCTTTGCTTTGATAGTTTCTTTTCTTCAATAAAATGTTAAATTCACCCAAAATAATTATATCATTATACAGATCTACAATATTAACCATCATAATGAGCAACTATATAGAAATAACAATACCATCATCATCATCTAAGCAACAGAACGTAAAGGACCAAAGGAAGAAAAACATGCACACATACAAACACCAGGATTGGTCTGAGACAAGGGGAAAACCCTTGCAAATTCTTCTTCTTAGATTGCCATCAAATGATTCAGCAAACAAGAGTACAATGATCCATAGATCCATATCTTCATGTTGTAGAAAACAACTGGCATATGCACAATAAAACCATAACATACTTCTGCTGAAGGAGCCAATTATGAGAACTGAAATGCATTGACACTGGTTGTAGCATACTGATGAATATTGTTGATACTAAGTGAGAATTGTAGATACATCTTGTGGAGGAAATATATAGGGAATATCCACACATCTATAGATCTACAACGGTACGAAACCCCAGATACAAATGATCACTAAAACTCACTGAAAACAACTGTCTAGTCCTAGATCTGAATCCAAGGCACTATCAAAGATGTCTGCAATAATTTTCACGAGCACTAGTGATTGGATCAAGCTCAGATCTTCCCAGAAACCCTTAGTCCTCAAGACGTTGTGCCAACAGCTGAAGCTTCCCTGGTCGTTACCTAGACTCATTGTGTCCATGGCTGAGGTCCTGATCAGCCTAATCTATCCCAGGAACCCTAGCCGCGACCTCAACACACTTAGCCTGCGGCCATGGCAGCTTAGCCGCTACCTTGCCATGATATGCTGATAGCTCTGGCTCGAATTCTACAGTTCTGTGCCCACGACTATGGCCCAGAAGTCTAGTTCAGAGCGAACCTCTCCTTTGTGATCACATACCTTGCGCGAGCTTCTTTCGTCGACCCTGTGTGTGCCAAAACAAAATAGACGAACCAAGATAGTGGATGAAAATTGAAGATCGTATGAGAATGAGCTTGAGGTTGCCTCTATTTATAGCTTTTTTGTGGGTCTACTTGGGGTTAAGGCCGACTTAACTAATTCCACGTGTGGTTAGGCCGACCCATTCCATTTCACTTTAATAAATAAAATAATTCATAATTTAACTTTCGCTTAACCAATTGGGGTGCTTAATAGGTCGATTTTGGTCATCTCGAAAAGAGGAATCTAATGCAATTATAATCTCGGCCATCTGAGCTGTCCATAGTGGAATTTGACCGCAGATGCATAATTTTAACAAAAACCCCAACCAATTTGTTGTTTTCTTTGCATAAAGACAGTTTGACAGATTTATATGTGGACATAAATATACTTACTTGTTAAGGTGCTTCTTCCACTTGTTGTTTCCTTGAATTTGATGATGATGTAAATAATAGAGAACTTCTCCTTGATGAATATAGTTCTCTTCAAGAATGATCCTTGACCCCACAAAGAGAGAGCACTTTATATCCTTTAATGATGATGTCTTTGTTGAAGATGATCAATGATCACTTCTTGATGGTGTCCTTCAATGGTAAGGACCTTGCTTCAACAATACGGAAATTGCCTCAGAACTTTTGATAAAGATGAAAATGTCCTTGATCTTGCTTCTCTTGAATGAATATACTTCAAGCTATCTTGATTTGTAGATTTCTTTAACTTGATTAGGGTCTTTGTTATCTTTTGATGGTGACTGGAGGATCCCAAGACTTTTGCTAGAGTAGTCTTCTTCTTCGCTCTAGGGTTTTGATACTTCTTTGTAGATCTTGACTTCAAGATGTCTTTCTCGAGATTTTATCCTTGAGTGCTCCTTGATAAGATGCCCTTCCTTGAATTTTTTCACCTTAGCTCTGATACCATGTTGAGAAATCTAGGGAATAGCAGTTAGGAGATTTCTCTTGAAATGATTACTATTTGTGAATGCTTTTAACTTCTTTAGATTAGGATCTTCTCTTTGATTAGATTATTATAGTGTTCTTCTTCATCAAACAACTGCCAATGCATAAACAATAAAGAGACAAGGGACACAAAATGTAGGCGATCAACCAAGGCCAAAACCTCTCCTAGATTAGAGGAAAACTCAAACGAATTTTTCTTCTTATATAGACTTTAATTGGCGAATACCAAGGCCAAGAACTTTGACCTATTCACCTCTTCAAGACCAAAGTCACAAGGATTCTTAGCTTGACCTTTCCTTCCTTGAGTCAACGATGGTCAAACTTCTAGCTTTTTCTCTCCTTCTCGGCTACCCTTCAAATCATGAGTTTCTGCAATTCTCGACCTCTTTCAGGAATCCTTCTTGCCACATGTGGAAAGTATCACCCACAAGTTTGTACCATTGACCTCTTCGCTTAGGATGGATACTTATTCTCCTTTCACTCAACTTGAATTCTTTACTAGACTTCTTCCTTAATTCGACATCCTATGATGATTGAGATAACTTCGCTCTTCCTACATCAGATGATACTTTTCCTTGCACGTGTAATGGATTCAGCCCTAAAACATACCCAAACAACTTCGCTCTTCCCTTCCTCCACCTTGCTGGCTATAAGGCTATCTTCTTTGACTTGTTTGCACTTCTTCTAGCTTTAGATTACTTGACCGAAAATCTGCTCCACAAGTGAAGGCCAAGTTTCCTATATATAGTGGTTTTCCCATGAGAAATAAGTTGACTTAACTGAGTTATAGTCGACATGTCCTTTCTAGAAACATCCTTACGCCAACTTGCTAGAGGTGTTTGAGCTTGTTCTTGGAGGGTCCTTTGACTCCTTCAATGGCTCACATAAATATGTGACATGCCCAAGAAGGGTCCTTCATACATGACATTGACTGAATTTGACTTTATGGTCAATGAGAGCCTTAACTAAAAATAAAATTCCTTGCTCATGAAACTCATGAGACAAACATTACAATAATAATTTTATTTTTCTTCTTTACATCAATCACAATTACACATCATAATGAAGACCAAACTTAATTACACTTTTCAATAATATTTTTATTAATGGAATGTTTTTTTATTAAATTAAACTAAAAATACTATATTAATCAACATGTTAAATAATTTTAGTGATATTTAATTGAATGAAACTTAAAAATTCAATTTTAAAATACAATATTTTTAAATGAAATTATATGTTTTTATCGATTTATTTAAAGAAATTAAACAATATATTTAAATCTTATTTTTGAATAAAATAAAATAGTTATATCAATATTCAAAAATGTATATAGTTTAATCGAATTAAAAAAATATAAAATTGTGTCTATTGGAATAGGGCTTTTAGAATTTTAATAAAAATATGAATAACTATTATATGGTTATGAATAATTATTAAACGAATGTTAGGAATTTAATTTTTACCAAATATAGAATATTTATAATAGTAGTAGAAAATAAAGTTTAAGATTTATTTTAAAAATAGTTATGTTAGTTTTTTCCCTTGATTAATTGAAAAAAATATTATTTTAAAAGTAGTTATATTAGTTTTTTTCCCTTGAATTAAATTGATTAATTGAAAAAATATGTCATATACATAAGTGCCATATGAAATGAGTTACAATTTTTTGGGCATATGATATTGATAAGCCACCCCGATGTGGGTGGAGGACTTTGAAATACACAACCGACGTGGAGTAATTCCCTGTGAAGGACAATTGTTGCACATGAGAGCGGTAGTCGGGATCGCTAGAGGATGGGTTGGGAACCCTCGAGAAGGTTGTTGCAAGTTAAACCTTAATAAAAAAATGATTAAATTTTTAAAAAACTTATAATTTAATAAAACAATTCATAATTTTTTTTTTTCTCTAAATTAAAATTATTTACAAAATCATTATATTATTCAACCAAATTTCTTTCACTCATTTTACATTTTTCAAAATGATAAATTTACATCATTAAATAGATACAAACTCAAACAATAATTACTTGAATATTGTAAACACCCTGAAATTTCCATACGAATACTTTGCATAACCATTGATAAAAAGGAATTCGTGGGATTTGGAAAATGAAAAAACCTGGAAAAGTAAATTTGATAAATTTTCTAATCATGAAGGGTTTCACAATCTCAGGTGTTCACTGTTCACTGTTGAAGGGGTGGTTTGTCCCACAATAGGAGACAATATTTTCTATTCTCCTAAGCCAAATACAAGTGCTCAATATATCTTGACAGATTGCAAACATCTAGATATGCTTGGTACGAAATAGTCAATTTTCAAAAGGCTTCGGTGAATGCAACACATCATTCCATATATCTCTTGTGAATTGAAACCACGACTTCAGAGTGAGGTAGCTAATTCTCTAAATGTATATGAGATATATGCTTCAACACATAATCGCTAAGTTTGTGATTTTTCCATATACCAAATGAAATTATGTAGATTGCAAATCAAGGTATCCAATAAACATAGAGCAAAGTTCATGTTCATTATATATCTAGAATCTGTAGTATCTCACCAAAAACTATGAAAATGATCAAAGAGCACCAGATATGAGCCTACTTCCTTAATAAAAAAAATAAGGTTTGCATCTACAATGTGCTTTGCTGGTGAAAGGAGACTAGAAAACCTCTTTTGACATTTCTATTGTCCTTTGCATGAATAGATTTTGGATTGTAAATATTCTGAGTTAAAAAAACACTGGCAATGTCGTCATTGCCAATGCTTCATGGATGTCATTTCTTAAATGTTACAAACTACAATGTCAATGGAATCGTGCAATCTCAAGGATAGGGCATAAATAAAATACATCTAAAAATTAAAACTATCCATTGTACATAACAAGGTTAGGTTAGAACTTAGATCCATATTTTTTGCAATGAGAACATTCCTCCTTCATTGTTTCAACTTTGAAATCTACCATGGTGAGTCAAAGAATATATCATATACACCCAAAACGCTTGAAGGCTATGTTGTTGAAGAATACAACAAGGTTAGGTTAGATCCATAGTTGTAATGAGAACGTTACTCCTTCACTGTTTCAACTTTGAAATCTACCATGGTGAGTCAAAGAATGTATCATATACACCCAAAACGCTCTAAGGCTTTGTTGTTCAAGATGAGGATCGAAGAAATTATTACTCATTCAAATCTAGGAAAGCACATTTAATGCATTGCTTTATTCGAGAAGAATACTTAGAAAGAAGCGCATAAAGTTAGACTAGTACAGTATTAAAACAAGTTTTGTATATACAAGAGAAAATTTGAATTGTTGACATGACTTCAGAGGAATATCTTAGGCTAAATCCACCAACAGCTTCTCCGAATAATAGAATTAATGAATACATAACACTTCAAAAGCTTAATCTTCCACAAGACATGAGTTATCGATTTCCACTTCAAAAGCTTAATCTTCCACAAGACATGGGATATCGATTTCCACTTCAAAAGCTTAATCTTCCACAAGACATGAGATATTGATTTCCATCTCTGCCATTCACCAATAAGTAGGCTTTGTGGGGTGGCTATGTGAATGAACTCGATCCTAGAGATTTTACAATGAAGTTGCATATGTTGCAAAACACCTCACTCCATTTTGTGATAGGTTGATGATATGCATAAGGTATGATATCCCAAAACTTGATGATTCGGTGGTTCTGTTAAGTTAAGTAAGTTTTGTTGCGTTTTTCAATCTACATGTTCTTGTAATATGGTGTGAACAATTAGTAAATATAGTTGATAGATGTCAATTAGCATTGTTCTAATTTGCCACATTTACTAATTTATTACAAATGCCATATAAATGCTAAAATGTAAAACATATTGAAAAAAAATAAATCTCCTTGATGGGGTGCATTCAAAAGAATCAAGAGACTTTGGCCTCTATGCCCGGCAACCTCGAGAGTATGATTTTCATTGAATGTGGGGGTGGCATGGCCAGTCGCCACCCGCTATGCATGTACCCACATGCATATTGGCTGGTTCTAGAAATTTCCATGCACAGTCTTTCACCCCGTATGTATGTAACCACATGGATATGGTTGGTTCCAAAAATTTCCATGCATAGTCTTGGTTCACAGTAGGTGGGTGAAGGGTAACATTCTGAGTTTTTTCTAGTTAGGGGCACATCGGCTCCTCTTCGCACCAATTTTGTCAGTGAACTTGCCATGGAATTTAGACAGGACAAAAGGGGGAGTGTGTCTGCCCCAGTGGAGGTATATGGTTCCAAAAAAAGGAGCTCGCTGCAATTGGGATTCCATCCAGAATTGAAACCCTGTATTATCAACAGTCGTTTGCCACAACCAGATTTCAGGTGGAAAAAGAAAACTATACATTGGAGGGAGAATATAATGATGTGCACTCGAAGAAGGAACTTGCATTTGCATAAAGTACTCTAAATTTCATGGTTGTCAAAAATAGAGT
>CM076570.1:1117934457-1118033237 GCA_034641835.2 Pinus albicaulis | reverse complement strand
CTATGGGGCCATGTACAGATGTTGATTTGTCTTCCGCAATTCAGAAACGGCCATATAGATCTCCACGTGACACGAAACAGAGTCCTGTCATCGTGGAACTCTACGGTTGACTTCCATTTGGCCACCTTTGACTGCAGCCTCCCTAGATGAATTTGCTCGAGCCAATAGGACACGATCCATGTCAACATCATTTCTGACTTGCCCATGTGGCTCGTTTCTTCTGAAGACACCTGTAACATAGAGTTTCACAAAATGGCTGCGGAAAGTTGCAGCAGCTGCGGAAAGTGGCAAGATTCCATAGCTAAATGAGAAAAATCTAAATCAAACAGCAGACACAAAAATATAGTTAAAAACCATGTTAGATGCTCTTTTGCAATTAATATACAATGATATTGACAACTTGGGAGGTTCAGGTGGACGAAAAAGGTATAGAAAAGTGTATGGAAAAGATGTAGATTTGAGACTCAACATACCCCCACTGTGAAGGTGTTGCATGTCCTCATGCAACCAAAATTTTGATAATCCTTCCTCAGTTCATATGCCTTGACACTTCAGCTAGTACATCCAAACCTCTCCTCTTCTTCCTTGGTGCTGCCAACATCCTAGGCTTCTTCATTAGGCATCTAAATTTGATATTAACCAATGCTCTGCTTAACTTCTGGCATTTCCTTTTCAATTTCTTGTTCTTCTTCTGCCATATTCCCAGATGTAGCATGGCATTATCATGAATGATTTTGTCTAATTTTCCTTGTTTCTTCAATGCCTCATTTTCATTTTTAATGTGTCTATTCAAAAGCTCTAGCTCAAAGATTTCCTGTTTTAGTGATTGGACTAGATCATCTTGTACTGTGTGAGGCTGGATGGACGAATTACTGGGACCTGTAGCTTCCTTTTCCAAAGATTCTATATAATCATATACTTCCTGCTGCTTGGGGTCTATACCAGGTGTCATTTTTATTGGGCCGTCCCCAAAATGCCGTGAAGGAGAGTTATCTTCAAAATTTGGCTGAGAAGGGCTCACATCAACATCTTGCTGAGAATGGGATGGACTATGTTCAATGTCTGACTGAGAATGAAATGAACCAAGTTCACTAACTGACTGAGAGTGAGATGGACTATGGTCAGCTGGGGACTGTTCAGATGTTTCTTCTCCCAAATCAATGAAATGGGGTCCCTTTATTTGCGTTTTCCTCAATTTCCCCTTAAGTCTGGAACTTCTTCTCACACGCTGTGGACCACTGTCCTTTTGCTTTTGTTTTCCTTTCTCTGTCTTCTTGGCTATAGATGACTGTTTTTGAAGATAAACTAATCTTTCAGATAACACTTGATGATCTTCTTCTTCGGAAGAAGGAGTTTGATGTATAGCCTCAATAGTTTTTCTCTCTTTTGATGTTATTGGCTTTTTACCCTTAGTTTCTTTCTTCTTCCTCTTTGACAGTCTCTCTTCCCTATCAGTTCTTTCAATTGTAGTAGTAGGAGTATTTTGAATTTCATCATTTGTTCTCTTTCTCCTACTCCTTCTTGATGTGCTACCTTCAGGAATTTCTTGAGTAGGAGTACTTTGAGTTTCATCATTTATTCTTTTTCTCCTACTCCTTCTTGATGTGCTACCTTCAGGAATTTCCTGAGGTTCCTCAAAAAAATTTATAATCAAAATTGTTCCCATGTGTCCTTCTTCTCCTTTAACTCTTTTTCAATCAAAATTTTTACAAGACCGTGGTGATATAGATGTGGTTCTACATCCCCTAAATGCTTCTAAACAGTCACAGACATTTTCTTCAAACTATTTAATAGAAAATATGGGAGATTGAGAGTTTGATTATCTAGAAAATTCATCAGCAATTTGGTATGGTACATATACATGGACCCAAAACGGCCTTCACAGGTAATGAATTTTTGAACAACTAGCAGCAAAGTAGCCCATTCCTCTTTCAATGCATGAATAGGAATTCCTCTTTTAAAAATAGTTATGTCCATACCTTGGTTTCGTAAGATTGTTCTCCAGGCTTCATCACTTATGCTTTTATTTTTAAACCAACGCTCACCCTCTTGAAGAAATTCCGTGGCAGATGCTATAGATGCCTCGTTCACTGCAAACTTAAGGTCTCCAATCTCTACTTCCAAGCCATTGAACGACCTTGCAAATGCTTTTGTCACTTATTTATGATAACCTCTGAAATTTTGGATAAACCGCAGCCACTTTTCTTTCTTCAATATATCCCTTACTTGTGGATATCCCTCCATGAACTTAGGTCCTTCCGGTTCTGCTCTTAGCAATTTACCCATTCTTCTTTCTGCTCTTCACAAATTTGCCTACGTGAGGGTTCAATGGAAATAGAACGGCTGAATGCACGGAGATGAGCACAATGACCGTAGGTAGATATCAAAGAGTGGATATACAGGCTGTAGCGTAATAGAGAACGAAGTGGAGTGAGACAGAACAGAGAGGGGTTTCGTGAGCACGGCAGAGATACGGCTGTGAGATTAACAGAACAATAGGAGGAGTATAACACATCCGGCAGTGTTTTGAAATTTGGTGGCTGCACAATAAATGTGAGCACGTTTAAACAATGGCTATGGATTTATGCGGCTGTAAGAGTCCATGGTCAAATCAACTACGTCTCATTGTCACCGGTGGAATATCGGAGTATGAGTGAAGATCGGGGGTTTAATTATGGAACCGTTTGAGAATGAATGCGGGAGGATCATATGGAGATCGTGAAAGGGTTACATAATTTGTCAATATAATCATTGCACATAATGGATGGAGCTTATGGTTTAGAACTATATAAAAATGTGTTTTCAATGCTATTTGAAATGAATTTTACTCATACCTTGGAATCTTTTGCCTTTTTCCTTGGTCTTCAACTAGTTGCTCTTCATTGGTGTCTTGAATGCTCCATGTCTTCATAATTGATCCTCTCACCTGCATTTAATTTCATGATTATGGAAATAACATCTGGCTGTACATTCTTTTGAAAACAGAGTGGTAGCTGCGGAATCTGCTTCTGGCTGCGGAAACTGGTGTCAGCTGTGGAAACAGATGTCAGCTGCGGAAACTGACACAGCTATTATTTGGATGAATGAACATGAACGGATGACAAATGACTAGATGGAAATGGTCATGAAAAAGAATTTTATTGATGAAATGGAATGAAACAGATAAAATGAAGTGGAATGGAGTGAAATGAAGTGAAATGAAATGGAATGAAGTGGAATGGAATGGAGTGGGTGGTCACAAAACTTGTGAAATGAAAGAGATATTTTTTTTTTTGGAAAATATAGAGTGTCAGGTGTTCCTGATTTTCACCCTATATTTTCTGTATAAGACTGCCAATCAGTGATTGGTTTTCAGGCTTATACAATTTTTTTTTTTTTTTTTAACTGAAAAAAACAAAAGCTAGGCTGGTGGAGAAGAAGAATTCTTCTGTACTAGCCTGATTACAGAATTCTCTTGAAACATTTTGACAAATTCCTCCTTTGAGAGTGGCTTATGATAAACTTTCAATATGTGGCCATTCACAATAAGAGGAGTTTGAAACTCATCAATGGTCTTGATTCTTACCGCTCCATTGCTAAAGATCTTGTCAATCTCATATGGCCCAAGCCAATGAGTCCGAAATTTTCCTTGAAAATCTTTAAACTTGGAATCAAATAACAATGCCCAATCTCCTTCTTGAAACTTCTTCTCTTTGATGTACTTGTCATGCCATTTAGCTCTTTGATATTGAACTAGATCAGCTCTTAGAATTGCCTCTTGTCTGATCTCATCTAGCTCATTTAATTGCTCCATTCTATGCTTTTGGGCTTCTGATAAATTCATCCCCAATTGAACTGCTATCTTGAAGGTCTTGACTTGGAACTCAATGGGAAGCAAGACTTCTTTCCCATAAACAAGTTCATAGGGAGAATGTCCTGTTGTATTTCTCCATGTAGTTCTGTAGGCCCACAAGGCTTCAGGAAGCCTTTCTGCCCAATCTCTTCTATGTAGACGAACAGTTTTGGTGATGATACTTTCAAGAACTTTATTTGTAGACTCCACTTGACCATTTGCTTGCGGATGGTAAGGAGTAGATCTTATGTGCTTGATTTTGTATTCTTCCATCAACTTCTCCACCAAATTGGATGTGAATTGGCTCCCCTGATCTGTCACAATTTCTCTTGGAACACCAAAGCAAGTAAAAATATCCTCATAAAGAAAATGAACAACTGAATTTTCAGTAGCAGATACTAATGCTTTGGCTTCTACTCATTTAGTAACATAATCAGTACAAACCAATATATACTTCTTTTGCTTAGATGGTGGATTAATAGGTCCAATGAAATCTAAAGCCCATTTTTCAAAGGGTTCAATGAGTACCTGTGTTTGCAATGGAATTTCATTTGAAAGGGTAGGTTTTCCTACTCTTTGGCAGTTGTCACACCTTTTAACATATTGTTTTGCATCTTTGAAGAGGGAAGGCGAATAATATCCTAAAGAGAGGATTTTATAGGCCGTCCTTTTGTCTGCAAAGTGTCTGCCGCATGGTTCATCATGACATGCCTTAAGAATATAAGGCATTTCATCTTCCCTGACACATCTTCTGATCACAAGATCTGGCCATGTTTTAAACAATTCATTAGAAATCCATGAATATTTTGAACTCTCCTGAATAATTTTTCGTTTTTCACTTGGAAATAAATGTGAAGGTAGTTTCCCTGTAACCAAATAGTTAGCAATATCTGCATACCAAGGAGTTTTAATAGTTACCGCAAACAAGTATTCATCAGGAAACTTATCCTCTACAGGAGAATCTTCTTTAGTATTCTGAATCCTAGACAAGAAATCAGCTACTGTATTCTGTTTTCCTGGTCTATCCAACACAGTAATATTGAATTCTTGCAAAAGTAAAAGCCATCTTGTCACTCTGCCATTAGTAACAGGTTTGTTCATTAAATATCTAATTGCGGAATGGTCAGTATGAATAAAAGTTTCATAGCCTATTATGTAATGTCTAAACTTATTAATTGCATGAACAACAGCTAAAAACTCTTTTTCAGTCACAGTATAGTTCAACTCTGTGGGAGTCAAATTTTTACTGGTATAATAAATGGCATAAGAAACTAAATCTTTTTGACCCAACACAGCTCCTAGAGCTGTATCTGAAGCATCCGTAGAAATATGGGAAGGGAGTTTCCAATTTGGTCCTCTCAAGATAGGTGCTTCAGATATTCTTGTTTTCAAAGTTTCAAAAGCTGATTGACAATCAGGATCCCATTTAAATTCACAGTCTTTTGTAAGCAATTTAAAGAGTGGAGATGCTATTTTAGCGAAGTTTTCTATAAATCTTCTATAGTAACCAGTAAATCCTAGAAAACTTCTAACATCTCTTTGACAATTTGGAATAGGCAACTTGGAGATGACTTCAACTTTTGATCTATCAACCTTAATCCCATCTCCCGAAATATGATGTCCTAAAACAATCCCTTCAGTAAACATCATAAAGCATTTTTCATGGCTTAATGAAAGGTTTGTTTCTTTACATCTTATGAGAACTTTTTTCCAAATTTTCTAATGCCTCTTCAAATGAATTACCATAAACTGTAAAATCATCCATATAAACCTCTACACAATCATGGATTAGATCAGAAAAAATTCCTAGTACTGCTCTTTGGAATGTTGCTTGTGCATTACATAACCCAAAAGGAAGCACTCGGTAGGCAAAAGTTCCCCATGGACAAGTAAATGTGGTCTTATCTTGATCTTCAGGTGCTACCTGAATTTGATTATAGCCACTAAAACCATCCAAAAATGAAAATTACTTTTTACCTGCTAATGTATCTAATACTTGATCGATAAAAGGCAAAGGAAAGTGATCCTTCAAAGTTGCTTTGTTCAATTCCCTATAATCAATGCACACCCTCCATTTACCATTCTTTTTAGGTACTATAACCAGAGGAGAAACCCATCGGCTATCTGAAATTGGATAAATGAAGTTTACATTGAGTAGTTTTTGGAGCTCTTCTTTCACTATCTCCCTAAGATTTGGATTCATCCTTCTTTGAGGTTGTCTGATTGGTCTACCGTTTTCCTCAATATAGATATGATGGATGCAAGTATTAGGATCAATACCTTTCATGTCAGTATACTCCCATGAAAATGCAGTAGAATGTTTTTGCAAGATTTTGGTTAGTTCTTCTTGTTGTGACTTTTCCAAATGTTTGTTGATATTCAATGTTTTTCCTGGAAAAATCTCAATAGTAGAACTACCAAACTCTTCCATAGAGTAAAGAGACATTTGTCTTTATGATAAATATTCTATGTCAGATTCCAACTGAAATTGTGTGGGGTCATATTCTGAAGATGTCTCAAAATTTTCTAATGTGTTCAGAATTTGACTATCCTCACTGATTTCAGAAATGGTAAAGACAGGTTGTATAATGTCCTCATCATTGACCCATTCATTGTCTCCTACTTCTGTGATTGCTCTTGCTAGAGGATACAAATTGAATTTCTTTGTCGAATTACCATTAGAAATGTACATGTCTCCAGATCTACAACTAATAAAAGCATCAGCTGTGGCCAGCCAAGGTCTTCCTAAGATAATTGGATGTCCTCCTAGATTACTTTTGGGAGTCAAAATCATAAAATCTACTGGATATTCCCAAGAATCTAAGGAGACCGAAATATCTTCTAATACACCATCTGGTTTAATAACCGATCGATCTGCAAGTTGCAATAAAGTAGGTGTAAAAATAAGGTTAGGAAGTTTTAACTGTTCCATAGTCTGTCTACTCATAATGTTGATAGCAGCCCCTAAGTCAATCAATGTGTTTGGAATTTCTATCCCATTTATATGTGTCTTGACAATTGGACTTCTTGGATCTACATACTTCTGCATGGTAATTTTTCCCATCATGATATCTGCAATTTTTCCTACCAGGTGGATTCTTCTTGTGTCTTTTAGTTTCCTCCCTGGTCTTTTGAGACTCAACTCCTTTATTGTTTTTGCTAGAATAGGAATCTCTCTAATGGCTTGTAGCAAGGGAATCTTGATACAAACATTCTTTAATTCATCTAGAAAATCATAGTTAGGCAACAAGATTTGTTTTTCCACCCCTTTATCAATTTGTAATCTTTCAGGGAAAGGAGGTGTGGATGAAGATGCATGTTGCTCAACTATAGGAGTTGTGGGGGTTAACTTTTCTTTCTCTTTTTGAATGTTTGAGTTTTGAAGAGATGCTTCCTCAGAACCCTTATTGACTTTAAGAGAGTCCTCCTTAGAGGTATCTTGCTCTTGGACATCTATAGAAGGTTTTTCTAAAACTCTACCAGACCCGAGTTGTACATCATTGAGAGGAACAATCATATAGGTAGGAAATTGTTGTCCTTCTATCATGTAAGTATTCTGAGGATTTTTATTGTTAGGATTTGGCAATGGCTGAGCTGGAAGTTGATTTTTCTTTTGTTGGTATGGAAGCATGAGTTGAGGATTTGGATTTTGCTGAGAAGGTTGTTGTTGTGGAAATGGCAATGAAAGTTGTGGATTTGGGTTTGGAAGTTGTGGAGCTTGTTGATTTTGAAAAGATGGAGGATATTGATAAAATTGAGCAAATCTTCCATAAGGATTTTGCATCCCTTGTACCCATGGCTGATATGGATTTTGATGTTGGGGCCAAGGTTGTTGCCAAGGATTCCAATTTGGTGGGTTTTGAAGATTCATAGGGTTGTTAAACCCTTGAGTTTGTTGTCCCTGCCAAGGTCTTCTTGCAACAAAATAGAGAGATTCTACTGAATTTGGGTCTTCTTGAAAGACAGCTTTGAGTCCAGGAATTGAAGGACAATCCTTGATCTCATGATTCTCTGAGAAAATTATACATGTTTCTACAACTTTTGTATCCAAGGGACATTCCCTTAAAGCATGTTTCTTCCTACATTTCGGACAAAAGATGGCTAGAGCATCTGTTTCTGCTTTCTGCTTGTTTTGGATTTTAAGGGTGTCTAGTTGTTCACTAAGGCTCCCTAAGATATCGGTTTTGAATTCATCAAGCATGTTACCAATCTCTGCCCTACTTACTGATCCAGTTGCAGATTTGTTAGCCCTAATAAGAGAAGGATCCCTAGGCCCTTTTCCTGTTTTAGATTTTCCTCTTGAGAGATGGACACATAGTTCTGTTATATCACGAAGTGGAAGTTGAGAAATGTCTCCTTTACCCATCATGTTTAAAATATCTATCCATTCATCTCTAATGGCTTTTAATATGAGGGCTTTCAAGGTTTCATCATCTAAGTTGCTCATCTTTGCTCTTTTCAAGTTGTATTGAAATCTTTCAAGTAAATCTTCCAAGTTTTCGTCTTCTTTTCGCATCATTTTGAATACCTCATCCTTGTGATTGGTGGGCATACAATAGTCCAAGTATCTATCCAAAAATGTTTGTTTCATATCATTCCAAGTCCTAATAGATTGAGTAGCTAATCCCATGAACCATTTCAAAGCAGATCCCTTCAAAGTTGAAGGAAATAGTTTGAGTTTTTGAGAGTCTTCCATATAGTCATAGGTTCGGCACACGACTTCAAACTCAAACAGAAATGTTTCAGGATCCTCACTTCGCAATCCATAAAATTTAGGGAGGACAGATGGTGAGATATTTTTCATTGTTGTATGAGTTTCCTCATCAACTATAGGGAATCCAAACAAGTTATCTCCTTCCCTATTTCTTTCATTATTATCTTCACCATTGTTGTCTCCATTGTTTCCTCCTCCTCTACCTCTACCTCTACCTCCAAATCCATCTATTATTTCCTCTGCCATGATAGTTTCTTTAGAGTCCTTAAAGTCCTCTGGTTCTTCTATCAAGGGAGGATGAGAGAGAGTCTCTTCTTTTTCTAAATGAGATTTAGTAGGTGGTATAGGAGAATCCTCTAATTCAGTTGTTCCTTGAATTCCAAAAATCTTAAGGCTAGGGGTAGATGGTGGTGATTCTTGTCTATGCCTTGAAGAAGATGGAGTTGTGAAAATCGAACTCTTGGCTTTAGCTATAAACCTTCTCCTAGAATCTCTTGCTCTATGCATGTCATTTTTTTTTATTTTTTAAAAAAGTTGGGCTAATAATTCTCTTTCTGATCTTCCAGATCACACTAGGTGCAAGAAGAGAGCATACTTAAGAAATTACTAAACCAATAACTCTCTTTTCTGATCCTCTAGATCACACTAGGTGCAAGAGGAGAGCATACTTCAAGAAGTTATCAAGTTTTCCCTTCTTTTATTATTTTGTTTTTTTTTTTTAAGAAATTGGCTACCTAGTTACACTTCCCCGGCAACGACGCCAAAATGTTTGGTCAATTTAGTGTGTCCTAAATTGCTACATTAATTTATCAATCTGGGATTCGTAAGCTGATGAAGTGCGGCACACTATATGTGCAAGATAACCTATTTCTTAACTTTTTGTCGTTTTTGGTTTTCTAATGTGAGATGGACATTCTAAAATAAAAACAAGTATGGTTATGATTTTTCAAGGAAATGATATCCTCTATAATGATTTACCAACTTGAAACTTAAAAAGGAATTTGAAACATACAATGACAAAACTTGAAAGGAAATGAAAATGTGCTGCTGAAATGAAAATGTGCTCGAATGAAAATGTGTCATTAGTCTAATAAATCAAAATGCTGAACTACGAGCATGAAAACCAAACTTATTCTTGCTGTCGTCTAAACACAAAAGAAACTATGCTGAAAGAAATCCAAAAGTTGCAATAAAGTAAATCTAAATCAAATTACATCAACTTGTCTTCTGATCCCTCATCATTAGTCCAGCTATGATTTTCGGAAGTAACCATAAACAACTTGAGTAACTGATATCTAACTTGCAGAAAGTAAACTAATATCAAACCACACATTCATGATTCAATCCCTCACCATCAGTCCAGCTGTGGCTTTCGGAGGTAACTGAAGATGTCATGAGCAATTTAATATATCTAATTTGCAGAAAGTCAACTAATATCAAACTACACATTCATGATTCAATCCCTCACCATCAGTCCAGCTGTGGCTTTCGGAGGTAACTGAAGATGTCATGAGCAATTTAATATATCTAATTTACAGAAAGTAAACTAATATCAAACCACACATTCATAATTCAATCCCTCACCATCAGTCCAGATGTGGCTTTCGGAGGTAACTGAAGATGTTATGAGCAATTTAATATATTTAAATCTAACTACAGAAGCAAATGAGCAAAACTGAAATAAACAAAGCAGTACTGAAATTAAACAGAAACTAAGAAAAACAAATTAGCAACAGAACAATATTAATTCCATGTCATTAGTCAAAAAGTTATGCAAATGCCCGGGCTGCCTATTTATAACCTGAAATAAGAACATTGATCAGTTTAACAATAACATAAAACATGAAAGACAGAAGTAAAATGTAAAGCATGAGAGATTATAAACAGAAATGAAGCATATATACCATGAAGGATGCAATGTATAAACACATGAATGAATTATGGCACAATGAGCTTAAAGAAATAAAACAAGAACTATACAATAATGCACAAAACCTCAGCGTGTGCAGGGGCCCTCTACACCAGCCTTGGCAACAATCTTCAAGTACGAATTATGTTTGGAAACAGAGTTTTCTTATATATTAAAATGCAGTCATAACAGAAGGGTGATATTACGGCACAGTGGCAACGTAATTACATTACAGAGAAGACTAATAAAAACTAACAGAGACTAATCTAATATGCGTATGCAAACGCGTTATTTATAACTGAAGGTGGTGTAAATAATGTCCTAAAGTTTATGTTGATACCAAACACGTCAACCATTACGTCCAAGGATCTAGGATCATGGCTGCGTTGGAGAGTAAATCTATGCAGAGTGGATGTTTGAATTCGGCTTATGGAGCCATGTACAGATGTTGATTTGTCTTCCGCAGTTCAGAAATAGCCATATAAATCTCCACGTGACGAGAAACAGAGTCCTGTCACCGTGGGACTCTACGGTTGACTTCCACTTGGCCACCTTTGACCGCAGCCTCCCTGGATGAATTTGCCCGAGCCAATAGGACACGATCCATGTCCACATCATTTCTGACTTGCCCATGTGGCTCGTTTTACCTGAAGACACCTGTAACATAGAGTTTCACAAAATGGCTGCGGAAAGTTGCAGCAGCTGCGGAAAGTGGCAAGATTCCGCAGCTAAATGAGAAAAATCTAAATCAAACAACAGACACAAAAATATAGTTAAAAACCATGTTAGATGCTCTTTTTCAATTAATATACAATGATATTGACAACTTGGGAGGTTCAGGTGGATGAAAAAGGTATAGAAAAGTGTATGGAAAAGATGCATATTTGAGACTCAACACTTCCCAACACTTTCCAAGCAAAATGACCTTAACCCCACCTTAAGTAGATAAATTACCAGCCTCTAGTAATTTGTGTGGATCCATGGCTCCTAGCATGCAGATGACATACTTACCTCTCTTCTCATAACTATCCTGATGCTGAGTATGAGGAGTTATTAGTGTCTTGGATGAGATATGCCTAGTTCTATACATGGCAGGGGCCCTTGGACTTAGTCTCACTCAATTTGTCCACTCCAACCTAGTTTAAGATTTGTTTGGATGATTACAATTTTCTTTCTTGTGATTTTAGTAGACACTACATTAATTTTCAAATATTTGAGAGCTTCTTAGGTCTTACATGATTGGAAAAAAAGTTACTTATGGGCATGTCACCTCAAATCTAAAGGCAACTCACACCACACCAATAGTTAGAATACCTCATCGAAATCTTCGTTGTGGGTTGTAGCATCTTGATAGAAAGACATATCTTAGAGCATATCTTCCTAATCTTCTAGATCCTCCCACCAACGATCTATTAAGATTTTAATGATTATGGACTCTGATAATAGGAGAGATAGCATTAGGATGTTGATTTCCCCCTAGGTGAGCGTTTGCAACCAACACTTCCACTTCCAACAATGTTCAAAGTTCTGTCAAATATATATTTTAATTTTTGATTAAATATGGTCATATTATTGCTTCTAAAACACACTTCTGAAAAAAGAAAATCAACAACCTAAAACAACCTATCATAGGTGCACAATGCTTTTCTCAAGCACAAATATTGGGCATCTCACTTTCGAAACCTTATGAAAACTCCCTATTCCTCGTACAACACCTGACATCCATCAATAGGCCCTAGAAGGTCTTGTTATTGTGCCCCATGTTAAGTTTTCAGTGCATGGAAATTGAAAACTGTAGTCTTAAATAAAAATTTCAACTTATGAATGCTTTAATCTTCAAAGAAAATATCTTAAAAACACAAACAACAAATACAAAAAAGGAATACACTTAGCACTGAGACTCAGACTCAAATTCACATCTCTGTTTCTAATCAATTCTGAAAACATTAAGCTAATGTACTCTTGAAATGCTAACTAGGCCACCATCCAACCCTTTTATAGACAAGGAGAAATAGAAGGTACAATGAATATGGTCACATGCACAATATTCTGCCACTTTAAAATATCAAATTGTAACTGTAATGCACGGGAACTTTCCTTGCATATATAGATGACAAAAGTGAAGTGTGCCTCTATTGGTAATGAACTGAGACATGCACCCTCCTAAATAATTGTACCCCAACTAACACTAAAAATCCACATGCATGACCACCTAGTTTATCTAGGGAATTGTACCTTCTAACTAACTATGCATGGAAACTACTAAGTAATGAAATATAAGGAATAACAGGGATTGATAAACATGGAAAAACATATAAAATGGAAATGAATTGAGGATGCTACATGTATGATTTTTCCATGCATGCACTGGGTTTCTCTCTCCTCCAAAAATGACTTCCGCTCTCATTTATCGTTGCACAAAACAGTGAAGGAGGGTTTTTTGTTGTTGCTAGAAGAGAAAGATGCCAAAGTTGGAACATAGTCTTAGCTACACATAGGAAACAAATTAAAAAAAATAAGGCTAATCTATGATCATAGAATGAAGTGTCAATATTATAAAATCACTGATTTGTACCCCTGCAAACATAGTCCATCCATTTTTGGATGTAATACAAACATAAATCACATATCCAAAGAGCAAGAAAATGGCTATTTATATATCTTGAAAATACCACAACAATATCATCCAATGGCTATTTTGCATATTCTAATGCTTCTTCTTTGTTGAAATAAAAGATCTCAATAACAAAGCTAAATTTGGTGGATCTAAGATAAATCTACAAACAAGCCGACCCTTTCTCCGCCATCAAAGAAAACATGTAAGGATTAAGGACGAAGAAAAACTAGATCTAAAACTGTGTAACACACTTCATTTTAATGTGTGTTGTCCTTACTTTAATTGTTGTAATCTGCTAACCATACACTGAAAAACCATTATGTTTCCACATCGCAATTGTGGCTGCCTCCAAGGGCATTTATTTTCTTACCATTATAAGTATATTTTTCACTCAAAAGGTAACTTTAAATCTCGAAACCTATGAAAACAACTGTCTTCAAATACCAGCATCTACAAATATGTAGACACATAATGCAGAAAAATAATAATAGTGAATGCATAGATATGAGCTCTGAATCACATCTATCTTCTATTGAATACAGAAAGATAAAAATACATAGAAATAACTTAAACAAAAATCTTGCTAATATTCACTGAAGCCCTAACCCCAATCTAATCACCCAGTGTGGTCCAATTGCATGGATAAGTGTGCCAGGTAAGTACATCTGAACTGGAATATGAATTGGAGCATGCATGCACACATCCCCTTCCCTAATAATTTCTTCCTCTACCTAAGTTTTAACTTTATTACGCACAATCCATTTGATTAACTATTGATCTACTTTTATCTAATGATAGATCATGCACACAGAACATAACTGAATTGAATCTGAATTCAAAATTGAACTGAAGAAAAAAAGAATTGGTAGAATTTCAAACAATGTGAAAAATATAATTCGCTAAAGGTGGAAAAACTGGAAATATACTAAGATAGGTGCATGGATCATGCCTCCCCACACTACTGTGCATAGGGTAATAAAACATACTTATGTTATATGGACTTATTGTTGTTGTATGAATCTGATGTTATACATGATTATTAAATGTGTCTAGGTAATGTGGAGAAAACCATTGCAGATAAAAGAGGTAAAAATTCAAACACTCCCTTTTGTGTGGAAAGTTTTCTCCACCAAATCTAGTGTCTTCTTGAACATGTTGTTAAACTTCCCCTTTTCTGGGGGCTTAGTCAAGATATATACAAACTTATAACTTGTTTGATAATACTCTAGTACCACTACTCTCTTTTGAAATACGTCGAGAAGAAAATGGTACTTGATGTCAATATGCTTGGAGAGTCATGGAATACTGGATTTTAATAGAGTCTGATACGACACTGGTTCTCAAGATATCTACAACCTGCTAACTTGTTTGATAATACTCTAGATCCACTACTCTCTTTTGAACTTCATCATGAAGAAATAAAATGGTAATTGATGTCAATATGATTGTAGTCATGGAATACTAGATTTTAAGAGAGTATTATGCGACATTGATTGTCTCATAGACCATAGTAGGATTCAAGATCTCACCTATCATATTTGTTATCAACTTGTGAAGTCAGTTGAATTCATAACTAACATTATTTGTTTCCATGTACTCTTCCCTAGATGAACTCAATGTGACTGATGCTTTCTTCTTTCTAAACCAAGATATCGCTCTTGAACCGAAACCAAAGCAACAACTTGAAGAACTCTTCATGTCCCTATAATCCCTTCCTAGCCAGAATCAACAAACCCATATGGCAGACCTTTGGTGGAAGAGAGGAAGACCTTTGGGGAATGAAATCCAGTAACTAACCATCAACCTATCCTTTCCAGTCTTTTAGCACTAAATTTACTCTAAAAAAATTCAATCGTGTCTGCTTGAGTTGGGTTGGTCTAAAGCCAAAGCTAGAAAATCCCAATCCTTAAGACATTTATTAAGACTGCCAATGGAAGTGTCTTCACAACCCACAATATCCTCCAGCAAAATAATCATAGGTTTATCATTTTGGGGAAAGGAAATTGTGAGGCTTTCCAATGATGGAAGGAAAAAAACTCTATTACGAGATAGGAAGAAAAAAAGTCTCTTGAGGCCTTATTCTATCAATAGAATAACATCCAACCCAACCCTTCATGAATGGTCCCTTGCAAATACCTTGGTCTTCTGTTGTATATTTTACCGATATCTACCCCTCAAATTCCTTTAAGGACAAGTGCTACAACCTCTCTAGGTCGTCATCTTCTTCCAGGTCCCTCTCCACCCTTATTGTTTTTCAGCCATGATCATATACCATTTGGATGCTTTCCCAACCTATCATTCCATGTACCGTTTCAAATATTTGTAAGTGGAATTAATCAATGTTGTATAGGTACATAAGGCAGTGGCCACAAATATGTACGCTTATGATTCAATCCTCAATAAAGATCTCTTTTCTTGGATGTATCCAATGCCTAATAATGGTACAGGGTTCAATCCCCCATCCTGAAACTATATATTAAAGGGTTTTGCATTACAATAGAAGATAAGGAAACACAACTTATGTGAATGGAATTTGAATAAATACTGAGGGGTTATTCAATTTCTAGTTAAATACTTCTCTATTTTAGGCAAACCATATTTTGAAACATAAAAAGTTTGGAAATGCTAACCTGACTTTAAAAACTGGCTGGCCTTTTAGGGTTCCATTAGTTGTATTCCATTAATAAAACATGGTTTTCTATAAATATGGCATTCTCATTCTATTATTTAAGCCAATGAAAGTTGATTTCCATATTTTTCTTGTAAATTTTCACTCAAATATGTAATGATTCGATTTCAAATTTGAGACATAAAACACATCTCAAGGGGAAAATGATGTCATGTTTTGCAATTTTTTTGTAGTCTGTATCTTCTCATGAACTAATTCTCACTAAAAAATATTAACTTTTGGGAGGTCATCAGAGTGCCATATTTGATTCGATATTGTTGCTTCGAGGGGGAGCGATAGGGAGTGCAACTAATGTGAATACCCTCACTTGACACTCTAATATGCAGGTCTCCAAACCCTATTATCTGAACAGCTTATTTTCCAAGGTGCACAACCTTTGTGACAAAGGATAAGCCAAGAAACATGAGGTTACAAATGTGATGGGTATGAGTCATTTTCCACTCCAAAAATTGACCTAATTCATTTCTCTAAGAAGAGATATCAAAGAGATCTTTCCATTTTGATTGTCCATTCATTATTTTAAACAATGGAGCATATTTTCCAAGGTGCACAACCTTTATGACAAAGGATAAACCAAGAAACATGAGGTTTCAAATGTATTATATTTTGTTTTTGGGTGTCGGGAGGGAAACTGGTAACGAGAACCATAGAGGTTTCAAATTTATTGTTTACCATACATAGATTGTTGTTTTGGGAAATTCCATTTTTCCTAAAAATTCAATTTCTGGTATATGATATTGAGTTTATATATTCAGGCTTACCTTCCCCATGACAGGTGCCATGCCCATGATAACATAAGCCAAGGTATAGCACAAATGTTGTGAGGAATATCTTGATAATTCATGTTTGTAATCCATTAAAAGTTGAAGAGAAACTTGGAGCAGAAAACCACCGTGTATTTACATGTACTAGTGAGTCTATTAGATATCTATACCATATTGGTTATGATAATTCAACATAGAAAACTGCATTCTAAAACTTTAAACTGAATTTTCTATACTGACCTTTACACAAGGAAGTATGTGTTTGATTGCAAGTTGAGGATTCAATATTCTACAAAATTTTGTCACCTTCTAGAAACACCAATATGAAATTTCACTTCATTGTCACACAACAATCGTACATATGTTGACACCAGGTCCACCCATTATGTTACAAGTAGGGAAGTTCAGACTAATAATTATATGGAACGGATAGAAATTATTTTTGAGACTAAATTTTATTTTAACCAATCGTAATTTATGGATGAAAACATATACACAACTCACTAACAACAATAATCCAACTCTTGCTTGAATCACAGGGTCACCAAAAATCCACTATAAATCTATAGCATGCTAAGAATATAGGATAGATGGTAACTAAAACATCCCTCCATGTGTAGGTAACTTGTAAATGACTTAATTACATAAGTTGCATACTACTGAACTCTTGTAGTCAAAATATTTATCTCTCAAACATATCAACTAAAAATATCTTTCCTACAATATAAGTGGTTACATATTTCCTTTATGGAGTAAATGGGATCTAAATTATATGCATGAATATAATTTTAGTTAACAACTTTCCGTGAATGAAATGCTAAGATCTAGGATTCAAAACAAACATAGATGATAAAGGATAGAGAAAGGAGAAAGGTGTTCCCTTCAACATTAAATTTCTCATAAGTATCTTCAATGATTCCCTTCATTACAAGATAGATGTAACGAGAAATATGTTGGTTTTTAAACACACTACAATAGTTTTATTTTGGGAGAATCTTTCTTATGGGGGTTGGGGATTGAGATATAAAAGAAACTATAGTACAAGAAAACTATGTTTTAGGATGGGCAAGGATTATTTACATTTTCATCTCTTTGATTTCTTTTCATCCTTTTATGTTTACTTTAATATTGATGATAAGTTTGTTAAGTGATAAAAAAAATCTAAACATGAATGTGTTTCCTCTCAAATCAAAATTTCTCTTCAAGTACATTTCAAAAATTATATGGAATATATAATGCAAAACAAATAGATAAATAAATATGAGCTAAGAAATCCTTCAAAAATCTATAGGGAATTAATATGTAGCTCTTGATGTGATTTGTACATATTGAACTCCTTTTTCTGATGATACCCTAACACCACATGCTCCACCTGACCCCCAAGTTAAATTGATCACCAATTTATTCTCTACTACCAAGCATCCATTGTCCTCTGAAGGTAGGAGAGATTCCAAACTAGCATCACTTCAACTCTAGTCTCTTCTTTAAACCTTAGTGGAAACATTGAAATACTACCACGAATCACTCCCCAGGGGACTCATGAGCCTAGGCCATTCTCAAAGAGACATTGGGAGAAAATATATGAAAGTGGAAATTGTAGTTTTTGGCTTCAAGGACGAAAGTGATTATTCCTTTTACTTACAATCAATTCCTACTTTGAGAGTGTACTTATAATTAGTAACCTACAATAATTAGGGTTTTTCTTATGGCTCTTCTATTTCTAGATTTTATTTTGTACTCTTGGGAGATGAACCTTTCAACTTTGTACTCCCAAATTGTGCACCCAACCTTGCTCCGATGGTGGTAACTAGATATCCACTTTACCTTATCCCAATAATTTCCTCAAGATCCAAATCCAGTCAGGATTTCGAGTTATGAACAAATTTGGGGTTGTTTAAAAGCATTCAATAACATTCTAATGCAAATTGCAGTTGGAATTACAAATGCTCACATAGAATTCCTATTTAACACATGCAAAATTCATTGATTCACCCACTTCTTGGCATGCTAGATGTCTACACAAATGTAAAACAACAAGGGAATTATACAACAAATACATGTGGAATTTACCCATTAAAAATGGATTTCATGCTAGATTATGCCTGCATTCAAATCCATGAGGATTCATATTCTATTTTCTGCACAAAATTCAAACAATCACTAATATTTCTAACACAATTTGCCCAAAAAAATGAGCGCAGGGGAATGATTCAAAGCCCATCCATAGATATCTAGCATGGATATCGACCCAAGCCAAACTAGTAAACCAAAAGGACTAAGATAGACTTACAAGGATGATGTTGTTTCAATGTCATACAAATGAATTATTAAATTTATGCCTTAATAGTTTCCCATTACCATTGTTAAACAATTTTTTTTGTGAAATTCCATTTTGCCTCAAAAATCAATTTTTGATATATGTTCTTTCAATGTTTACTCAACAATTATTTTGCAAAGTACAATTCTATTTTCTATGAACAAGTGAATTTATATGAAGCATATCTCATTGAAGCAATTTGGGTACAAATGGGTACACATAATTATGAAAGGAAAAAGTAAATATTTTTCTCTAAAATATTTGTGTTATCACATTAACTATGTTTTTAAAAAAAATTAGAAAATGTTGACAATTTCAGTGTCAACATTTTAGTTGTAATAAATAGGGAAATCATCGATAACGGGGCTATTAGTGCCTTGGTGTTCTAATAATGTTTTCTAAAATAATTCACTGACAATGGGCTTATCCGAATTTATGATATAATTGACAAGGCGACTATCAACGCCAAAAAACGAATTTCAAATTTGATTTTTGAAATTACGTTGATCATGTCAGTGACACGAATGAGGTTTGCAAATGTTCCATGGGGTAAGTGTTATGTTAAATAATTGACTTTTCCGTCACTATCGGTATGTTGTTTATCGATTAATCATGGTTTAAAAACATGAATTCACCTTGAAATGTAATGATTTCCCCGAATATGTAATTATTCAACCGCCAATTAAAATCACTCCACTTTGTAAATTGGTCATTTCATTTGTAGTTTGGTCATTTTGCTGTGAAAGTGGTTAACGTCTGGAAATATTTCATCTAGATTTTACCACAAGGATCCAAGATCAAATCCCGGTGTTTTCGTTTCCAACTAGATTTTGTGATGGGGAAAGCTGACAAGGCTAATTGGGCTGAGCCCAAAGCACCTGATCTTTTGGAAGTTTATCCTGATATTCAGCATCATTTTTAGCAACCAGATTGGCAAGTGTTATTCCATCGCTACACCGACTACTATGATGTCATGGCTCGTGCTTTTACTCAGGGTTTCGATGGAAATTGGGTGGAGATCAGTGGGTTCTCCTTCTCTGTCACAACACAACTAATATCAAAGGTCACAACCTTGCCAACATATGGATAACGGACTTTTATGAACCATGTGTTGGTAGGAATTGACGTGCACTTATTTTTGAAGGAAGAGTTCAAGAATCATAATTGGAGAGCCGAGGTTCAGAGGATTTGGTTACAAGACAAGTGGAATTGGCTATTGAAGATCACCCAGTCATACTTCACCTGCGAAGGAAGGTTCAATTGGGAAATCCTCTATCACTTTCATTTCCTTGCACATTTAGCTCATTAGGTTACGATGAACACCTATTTTTATTTGTTGGAGAGCCTAAGGCATATGGAAACTCGTTTCAGAGCAATAATAGGCCATTCCCCCCACTATGTCTACTACAAATCCTTCATTAAGTTGCTAATTGAAAACCAGCTAGCCAAACCAGGGAGAACTTGGAGCCACTTTTTATTTTGAGGAGGTTTTCAACCTCAACCCCCTAAGGCTTTAACAGGAAGGAAGAAAACTACTAAAAATGGGAAAAATACTTAGGAGACAACCCTTATTAATAAAACCCCTATAAAAATAGACACAAAGGTCTCTTCTACATCCTCTGGCCATAAAATCCCCAAAGTCTACCAAAAAAGAACTGCCAGGCTTAGAAAACTAGACCCTGCATCCCCTAAAATTTACCTTCTGCTATTAGTTATCCCCGGGCTGTGAATTCATGTATTGAAGCCTCCCCTACAGAAAAAAGTGCGTAAGAAATCATTAAAGGAAAGGAGGTCGTAGTTGAGGTCCAAGCTGAAGAACCACTACCTGAAACCCTTAAAGGAGGAAAACAACCTCATTCAAGGGCAAAAATTAAATTAAGGTTTAAATTAGACTGAGAAGCAACCCGTATTTGGCTAAGGAGGTAATTGATGTAGATAATGTGCCATTAAAGGACCTTATCATCAACAAAAAGAAAATCGTAAGCTCTAAAAAGAGCAGAGATAAAGGATCTAAGGGAAAATGTCCTATGGAGACAAGGCAAAGAAATAAATAGAGGATGGAGAAGGTGGATGTGCATCTAAAATCAACCAACACCCTTAGCTAGGAGGTTTAGAGTCATTTTGAAATTTTTGGCTATTCATTTGAGAAACTTAAATTTTGGGTTTATCGTTGACTATGTTTCTGACAATGTTTTACATACAACAAAGCAGGGAGTAGCTGAAATCTCCACTGTCAGTGATTTTGAAAGAAGTAGATTTAACATCTCCATTGTTGGCTATTTTCAGGAACACAGATGACATCTCCACTGTCAATGATTTTTAGGAACAGAGCTGACATCTCCATTGTCAACAATTTTGAAGGGGAGTGTTGACATCTCTGTTGTCAACGAATTTTTCAAAACAAATGCTGACAGAACCACTGTCAGCAAACTATGAAAAACACGAAGTAAGGAAATGTTGACAGTCATTTTGTCAGCGAAATATTCGACTCAAGGAACTAAAGAAGTTGATAGTGGCAGTATCAGTATTTTTACCAGGAAGCCCGCGAGAAAAGGAGCTCTAACAGAAGAGCATTTTTTAGTGAAAGATTGAACCTGTTTTGCAGAGGGGCCTTTTTTTCAATGAGGATTGAGTTCTTTCACTTAGGAACCCGTTTCTATTTTCGAGGAATATATTTTGAAGATTCCTTTTCTTAGCCTATATGTTAGCATATTTTCCAACATATAGTTTTATTTTAGAAAAAACTTAATGTAATTAAAATATATTTTCCACATGCATGAACTTAGAATATTTTTGATATTTTGGATTATTGTAATTAAGTTCGAAACTATAATCTTGTGATAAGTTGATGTAATGCATATAAAGACATTTTCTAAAGAATGGAAGAGGGTTGGTTTTTATTGTAAAACATTAGCATTCTGGTGTATTTGAGAAGACCTTAAATATATTGCAGTTTTTATGAGCATTTGCAGAAAATTAATGTGTAGTAGTTCCCTAGCTATTATTTCTATGTTTATAAAATCTTCTTCATGTCTGGAAATTTTAGTCTTTGAGATTGTGGTTCATTCATGCTCCTTTCTTGTTTTTCTCAGTCATTAGTACTTGTTGCTTCCGTCAACTATAAATTTAGTTTCTTTTTCAGTTCTCTTCCTCTAAATTTCTCAAATTTTCAAAGGAGTTATTACTACCTCGATTTTTGTGTCCTTCTCATTAGATATGTAGCATCATTTGATAAAAATGGACTTTATGCCCAATGGCGTGTTTTATATACAACCCAACCAAATTTCATCACTTCTCAGAAAAATCTAGCCATAGATTTGAAGGTGTAAACCTACTACTATAGTGACCTAGGGTAGTTGAGTTTAGGGAGAGATCCCTCTCTAGATTGAAGGGTCGGCTTTCAGCCTTAAAGAGGTTTGAAGTTACCTTAGATTTTTTCTCTAATAATTAGGGTTTCTCTAAGAGATAACACTTTTAAATAATTAAAAAATTTGTACCCTAAGTGAGCTAAAGACAAAAAAGAAAATAGGGCATCAAATGTATATTGGCTCTTTAATTGATGTTTATTTTTATTGGGTATGATGAAATCCTTTTTTATTCATATGTACTTTTGAACTATGCCATATAATATACTTTGAATACTACCCACAAATCTAGTAATTCTCAACTCTTGGAAACTATTGATGCATGTTTTTACATCGATTTGAAATTTTACTTATGGAATATTCAGTGAGATGCCAAAATGTAATCATGGGAAGAAATAATCAAGGCAAACGAATGTATTATCATATTTTCAAAAGCCTCCATCCAAAAATACACATTCTCTTCATGCATCAATATCATTTGAACAACCTATTATTGAGAGAGATGTTAACTCTTGTGGAAATGCATATGATATTCATATGATGGATGAAAGAATATGTTCCTCAAGTCATTAGGGTGAGATAAATGCGGTTTCAACATAAACTGGTGATTAAAATGTTAAATATTTTTCCATGGAAGGTGACACAACTCATTCACGGAAAAGGAAAAAAGGCCAATGGACCGTAGGGAGACAATTCCAAGAAGACTGGGTCTCAAGTTTTCCATTTATTGAAGCAATAACTCTAACAAATGAGAACGAGGTTTATCAAGAAGTTAGATGTAATGTGTGTAGTCGGAAAACTCGGAAGGTAGTGAAATTTCAGATGAAGCTAGATACAATACAAAAGCATGCAGGAAAGGTGTATGAAAATAAAATTGTAAATGGTGAAGCAAAATCTATTGTCAGATGAAAATCTTCTGAGGAATGTCGACATATTCAATATGAAAAAGAATACAAAAACTATTTAATAATTAAGAGGAAAGTGGAGGAACCATCATATCTATATCTGAAAAGACAATGGAAAGAATTTTGTTATCCAAGAAAATGCAGTTGAGCATTGTATTTCACATCTTATATAAAGGTTGACATATGACAGATTATCCAGATCACATGAAATTTCTATTTTTTTTTTAAGTGTCAAACTTTCCATCTTCTCATTGGTCTGTAAATAGTGGTTGGGAATGGGAAAGATATTTATCTCAAGTAGGAAATGATTATTTGAAACAGAAAATTGCAAATGCTAGATTTTTGGCATTATCTTTGGGTGAGGTTATGACTATAGATAATACTTCATGGATCCACATGAGAATTTATATGGTTAATGACCATATTAGGCATTCCTATCTACTTGGGATTAAAAATATGAGAGAGACTTCTACAGTTGAAAATATTTATGAACATGTTCTTAATAGTTAGAAGGAAAGTGGTATGGATCATTTAATGATTGTAAAAAATTTGGTATGCGTTGGAGCAGATGGAACGTCGGTAATGCAAGGAAAAAGGAATGACCTTTGTGTGAGACTACAACTATCAACTTCACCATATATGCTTATAATTCATTATATGGCTCATAGGATGAATATTGCATTTAAAATAGTAAACAAATTTCCATTAGTTTCAAAAGTCGAATATATTGTACATGAGACTCGTACATACTTTTCTCATAGTCCCAAATGATATTTAGAGTTTCAACAATTTGCAGATGGTGTTACAAATGGAAAAAAAACTATTGAAATATGTTGAGACAAGATGGATCTCATTAAATGGACCATATCAAAGAATATTTAGTGATTTCAAATCTTTGGTAGGGTTGATGTATGAAAATCACTACAATGTAGACAAAGCTCAATATATTATTTTTTGACTAACTAAAATAGAGACATTATTGACATTGGCTGGAATTATTCCTATCCTACATGAAATGAATGTCCTCATGAAAATGTCTCATAATGGCACAATGTATATTGCATAATACACAAATGCGAGAAATTCAACATGCCTTGCATTGGATAATTTATATATGATTCCAAACTCTTTTACTGGTCCAAAGTTTACAAGTTGGACTAAGATCATCAATATAGAAAATACTGAAGAAAAAAAATGACGTTTGATGAAAAAGGGATAATATGTATCGCAGTGTGTGGGTATATGGTTTCCTTTCATTATATTAGTAAGATGAGACGAATCACGAAATATTTCCCCATGTGAAGAGACCAATTTGATAATATTGTGATTTTAGTGAGACAAAATTTGATAGAAATTGAAATATCACTAATAATAAAGATAAGAGAATGATTTCCTCGAGATGAATTTTTGGAGGCCATGTGTGTGGTATACCCTCAATATTGGAATAATTTTCAATGTCCAAGAACTTTAAAATCTGATTTTCAAAAGATATTAAAATGTTTAAAAGACCACTTTTGCAAGAAAGACTTGATACATGAAGAACAGATTTAAGGTATTTTAGATTCATCAAAATTGTATCAAAAAGGTGGATGCTTTGGTGAAACAATGTGGAAGAAATATCATTTTTGGAGAATCCTAATGAAAATGGTGCTATAACAAGATTATGGACTACTTTAAGTTCTAGCCAATACTTGTAAGAAAACATATCAGAATATTTCAAATTAGCAGATTTGTGTCAAACCATGATTTTGGGATCAGTAGAAGATGAGAGAATGTTTAGTGAACTATCATTATTAAAGTCAAAGTTGAGGAACAAGCTTGATAAAAATGTGGATGCATGTTTAAGATTATATGTAACAAAGTATGACATTAATAATTTTCCATATGAAAGAGCACTAGCTCTTTGGCGATCAGATTCTGATAAAAGGGGAGAAAACAATCTAACATGTTTGTCTAATGAACTTGATACAAAACATAGTGTTTTGGAGGCTCATAATGATATTTCATTTGGAGAAGATCATGTTCGCAGTGTATAAAATGAGGACCAAGATGAGCACTGGAAAATTGAAATAACCTAGGATTATTATTTTGGTATACATGTTCCATTGATCATGAAATATTACTATATGTCAAATTCAGATAAAAATAGGTTCTATATTTTGTATTTTTCATTATAACATTGCAGCTACATTTCTTTGATGTGTGCTATTTTAATATTGATGTTTCATAATTAATCATTCATTGTTTGTTTCTTATCTGTGACAGGAAATGAAGCTGGATTTGACGAGGTTGGGACCTATTTCTTTTCACATAGATAGTGTCTGAATAGTATTAAATAATAGATAACTAATTTAACAAGAATACCACAAATACTCAATGGGATCATTCAAGTACATGAAACTACCTTGATGTCTAGCTCTGATATCCTTGAAATTTTTAATGGTTTATATGTTCCTTGTATTTGGGGCTTTTTGTTGAGTTTTGAGTTTTTTTTTGGTCAAATATTATGTTATTCCCTTGAATGTTTTTAGTTCTTACTTCATGCTTAGATTCATAGATCTCGTTTTATAATTATTATTGTTTTCTTTATATATTTGGTGGTTTGAAGAAAGTTGTTTTTATTTCCTTTCACTTTGTGGCATGAATTTAGCATCTTCACTTTTAGAATCTAGTATACTATTATGCTTATTTTATATTTTCTTGGAAAATAATTATTGATATTTGGAAAGGGAAATGAGCCATGGGTAGCTAAGCGAAGAGAAAAGTGGTTTATGTACTAGGTTCCTATGCATTCATCGTAGGAGACCTATTGACATGAGACTGACATTCTTTTGTATAGAGTCTTTTCAGTCATTTGTTAACCATGCTTTCAAGTCTTTCATGTACTAAGTTGTTCGGGTCCCCACATGTCCTTAGGATCATTAAGGGATGAGATAACATGAGTCAGTCTAACTCATGCCCCGAATCTACTTTTTACCTATTGATGTAAGTGTCTTGTTACCACTTCCTATCACCAACAAGATTCTACCATAACATAACCCAACTTGAAGAAAAATCTTATCATCTTCCTTTTACATAAATTCTCTATGGATCTACATATTATACTTTTTCGACACCAACGTCCCTTCTTGGTAGGTCTCTCCACCTTACCACTAATCGAACAATCGAAACACACTAGTAACTACCACATTCTATAAATCTCTCCAGTCTTAGTTATTGTCCCTGTGACACTCAACCAATATAGTCTTGCAGGTCTAATTTTTTGTCACATATTTTTTTTTTGTTATTTTGTGTCTTTAACTTTAGCACCATCCTGTATTTCAACATTTGTAGGTAGTGAGAAATGGTTACTTTGACACAACACTAGCAACTCAAGTGTCAGCATAATTATTGATTACAATAATGTGGCATTCAATATCGCAAAAGGATTTAGTGATTTTTCTTCATTGCATGAAGGTTGATTGAACTGGCATTAAATTGTTGCCTATCTATTAGCGTTCATATTTAGTATTTAGTGTTTTACATGATCATGTTATATTTTTAAAAAGTTCAATTTTTGTCAGGGATATATTTTTGTTTGGCTATGAAAAGGATTATCTGAGGGGTTTAAGTGGTTAGGTGTTTATATTTATAAAGGGTGTGATTTTATATTGGTACTTGAAATGAAGTTGGATTTGATCTTTGACCGGAAATTAAGTCGGATTTGATGAAGTTGGGACCTATTTCTTTTCACATATATAGTGTCCTAGTATTAAATGATAAATAAATAATTCAAGAAGTCTAACACTAAGCAACAATGGGCTTATTCAAGTACATGAAATTGTGTTGATGTCTAGCTCTAATATCTTAGAAAATTTTAGTGGTTTGTTTGTTGCTTGTGTTTAGAGGGTTTTATCGAGTTTAAAATTTTTGGTTTGTTTTGGTCAAATAGTTTTTTAGTACCTTTAATGCTTATAGTTCTCATTTCATGCATAGATCGAAATATCTAGTTTTATTATTATACTTATTATTGTTTTCTTTATATATTTGGTGGTTTAAGGAAAGATATTTTATTTCCTTTCACTTTGTGGCATGATTTCAACATATTCACCTTTTAGAATATAGTAAAATATTATTCTTATTTTATATTCTCTTGGAAAATAATTATTGATATTTGAAAAGGGAAATAAGCCCTGGGTAGCTAAGCGAAGGGAAAAACAATATATGTACTAGGTTCCCGCACATTCATCGTCGAAGACCTATTGGCATGAGACTGACATTCCTTTTACTTAATTAGACTTTTGATATGAAGGCAGAGCTGAGTTCGTTGAACTGGGAAGAATAATGGAATTTGATCATAATGATAAGGAGATTAGAATGGTGGTTTCACCAACAACTGACCATGCCACCAATGCTGGTGGAACCAAAGGTCCTTGCACATTTCCTTCCATAACATTTTATGATATGTTTTGTTCTTTTGTGTGGTTAAAGAAGGACCACTTAACTCATGTTTCAAACCTGTTGTTTTCATCCATGTGCCTTGCAAATTTGGTCTCATGACATAAATTGGGGTTTGATATGTATCTTGAAGTTGAGAGCTCAATCAATGCATCATTACACAAATATACATGCATAAATACAAAGAGTCGATGAGTCACCCAACCTTCATCTATGACTACAAAATGCAATGCACCTCACTTTTGACATTGCAATCACACAGGCCTTGCTTTTTTCATTCAATTTTGTAGAAAATGGCCACTCATCTATAATACAATTTTTTTTTCCTTTTCCATTTTGTCTTATTCAGGATTTTGATTTTCCATTGGTTTGTAGTACTTTTATTTTCCCATTTTATGATTCCCATACTTAATTTTTCAAAAAATAAAAGTGTTGAAGGACTAAATAGTTTTGTTATAGAAGATATCTTCATATTGCTTTGAGATATAGGGTCAACATAGATATGCGATGCATAGAGTTGGAATAGTATTCATTTTTTGTTTCAATTTTTTTATAGTTATACTCAATCTTCAATGTTGCTCTGAAAATGTTGTTGTTGCTATCTATAAAATTAATTAAATCCCTTAATGTACCCCCAGTCCTATCCCTTCATCACAAGCCTCCATGGACTCCATCGATCCTCATAATAAATGTAATAAATTGGATCAACTGGCCTTGAAAAAATACTATTGAAGCCCAAGGCATCCTTGATCCATCTCCAAACCTTCGAACAAAAATAAAAGCTATCACATGCCAACTAATCTTTGATGACCTCCTCCAAGTCACACAATGCTCCTCTTCAATGGGCACTCTCTAAGCAAGTGGATCTCCATGGGGGCTCAGTGAAGGGCATGCACCAAATTACCAGAATAAATTCGATGCCTAAGAGAAACTCTTAAGACAAAAACCATTTTGAGTTCAAGCATATATTGAGTAAGATATCTGAACTGTGAAAATCCACCAAGGACTATCTGTCATGTACCGATCTGTCTTGGAGTATCCAAGGATTGAAAAAATATCATGTACCTCAATTCTCATTTTGATAATTTGAAGGTTTATGATAAGACAAACATCTAATATGATGCATATTAGTCTAGAAACAGTTAGGGATTTTATTTCCTACAAGTTATAGCAATTTTATTCTAAGTACATTGCACAACAAAATCCTTTTGAGGAAGCCAATGATTTTGTTTTCCAAAATGCAAGAGTGACTGCCATGGTTGCCAATGATGGCCCCTCATCCTTACTCTTTGTTGATACGTTTGAAATTTCAGTGGTGACTTTTTTTTAATATAAACACAAAGTGACTTTGGAGAATTGAGAATTCAAGATTTTTACATTTTTCATGTTGTATAATTACAAATTAAGTACCTAGTTACGTCTACTATCCTGGTAAAAATATATATAGAGTAGTATTATTTTCTGAGGGTTTATTATGACCTAAACACCTTTATGATTGGAACATGTAGCCTGGTTATAAATTACGGGAAAAGTACCTTCTGGTCTCAAATCGTGAGTTATCTGGACCACCACCTCAGCGGAGACCACCTCCACTTGCATTTAGTACACCTTTATAGATCTATATAGGCTTGTTTGTGTTTAACTCATTGCAAGAAAATTGACATGGTATTCTTCTTAACATTTTTCTTTAGATGGCTAAAGCTTGTGTATATAAACTGATACTTCAATTATTTTATTTTATTGTATAAATTTTTAGATATTTAACATTCTTTATGCTTTTCTTATATTACCTTAATAAGTTATGGCCCACGAAATATGCAGATGATATTCTATCCAGGGATTTATGATATTTGTTTGTAAGATTCTTCTTGTTGGTCACTGCTTGCAGAGCTTGGGTTTGCTAGTGGAAAGTCAAAGGAAATATATGGAAGAGGTGGTCATCTCCCTCTTCTGCTTGTTTACAAGAGGTAGAGCAGCTAATCAAATATTTTTAAAGTAATAATCATGGGCGGAAAGAATGGCTACATGTTTAATCTTTAACTGTAAATCAAGAAAACAGTGAAGATAATCCAGAATTAGTAGACATTGATGAAAAAACTAAGCTAAAAAAGAGGGTACTATATGCCTATCTTGCAATAGATGGAGACTTGGAGAAACTTGAGGTTGGTACTAGAAAAAGGGCTTTAGTAAAAAACAAAAAAGATATAGATGCTATAACAGATGGTCTGGTCTAAGGTGGCATTTATTTGATTTTAACATGAATAATATAATTACCTTTACAGTGGTTTACTTAGATGTCAAGATTAGGTAGAATTTTTTGTCATATATGGAATCTGTTTTGGTTATGGTTTATAAGGTTTAGTGATTCAAAGTGACAGTCTTGTGTTACAATGGTGTTTATCTATTTCAAGCTATGGATGTGGTTGGGAACTTATGAATGTTTATTATACAGTTTAGAGCATGCAAGCTCTTAGTTCACGTGGTAACAAGAACCATGTGATGAGAATATAAATCAACATGAAATCCAACATTATCAGTAGAAGCATTAGAGAACTTTTGAGGTCCAAAATGGGCCTCCTAAAAAAAATGTACAAACAAAATAAAATTTATAAGAACCCTTAGGATTCAAGATGATGATATCAACAAGGGGGGGTGATTCACCATTTTTGGGGTAAAAAAGTAAAAAATATTAAAAAATAATAAAATAATAAAACTACTTTTTCAACTTGTATTTTCAACTTATATCCTTAAGGTTTTACTCAAATTTTGATTGTGATTACTCGTTGGATGCAAAATTTAATTTCCCATCCAAGGAGTATCCATCTTGCATACTTTTGATGGACCCTTCTAAACGAAAAATGACAAATACATGAAAAAATGTGATTGTAATCACGTTTTTGATGTATTTCTCATTTTTCATGAAGTTTGATACGTCAAAAGTATGCAAAATGGGTACTTCTTGGATGAGGAATCAAATTATGCATCCAACGTGTTCCTGCTCGAAATTTGAGTAAAACCATAGGGATGAGATGAAAATACGAGTTGAAAAAGTAGTTTTTTATTTTTCCCCTCTAAAATTTTATGATGTAATCTAATCTTATATTATTATTTCCACTATTATTTTATAATTTCCTTAGGAGGCCCATTTTAGACCTCAAAATTTCCCTAATGGTAGGCTTAGAGAAAAATAATCTATTGTAGCATCATTGTTCAAATGACTAACTACGATGACAAGGGTGCAAATTTAAACATTGTACTTATAAGCTTATGGAATGAAACTACATTGGATTCAATTACTCTACTGAAGTATCGAGGATTATTTGTGCAATACTTACAGGTTTGTTATATTGAGTATAGTGTTCTATATTCCAAAATTATAGGGTTGATATTTCTCTTGGAAAGACATATCAGAAGGTGGACAAAAATATTAGATGGGGCTCAATAGTTTGGCCACAACATATGTGGTGATTTCCCGACATTTCTCAACATCCACACCAACTTCAGGTTTTTCACACTCATCTATTCCATTACCACTCTCCAACCCCCCTTTTTATTTGATATAGGTCGACTATGGAAGAGCATGTAGCCTGCATCATGCATCCTCTCTTCCAGAGTTGTCAAGCATCACCAATAAAACTGATTTAGAACCAAGAATTCATTCAAGATTGGTTCAGACAATGTATTCATCTTTGAATCTGCAAAAGGATAAAATTTCAAAGGAAAATGTGCTTTTCTCAATATTCTCTCTGAATGAAAGGTGGATTGAAATAACTACAAGGTTTTTATTTCTTTTCCTATTTAAGTGTTGCTTATTTTGGATATGGGTGGAAAAGCTCTTTCCAAGCTCTAGATCCATCACACTTCATAATAATTTTGGATTGTGGAAGCAAAAGTACTCGAGTTCATGTGCATGAGTGTCTACATGATAGTAGGAAGGTTCAAGAAAATATTCCAGTAGTGGTGCATTCAGTATATGGAGAAAATACTAAAATTTATGGTCATGAGAATGGCCTTACATATCTCAGGGTGCAAACTAGACCTAGACTTGATAAATTTCTATACAATGAATCTGGATTGAGGGTTTCCAAAGAACCTCTTCTAAATTGGGAAGAGCAACATATTCATGCTTATGCACATAGAAAGGTTTTTGTTTTTCTTCTGGCTATAGTTGGCCTATGCAAATTGCCAATTTATGATGGAAAGTGGATTTTGGATAAGGCATGGGAAATATTGGTGTCATATCCATTTATGTGTCAGAGGAGCTAGGTAAGGGTTATTAGTGGGGTAGAAGAGGCCTATTATGGATGGGTGTCTCTTAATTACAAGATGGATAAGATAGGTAATACACATGGGCACAAAAATTTCGTTGCACTTGACTTAGGTGGTTCCTCAATGGAAGTTATTTTTGAACCCGAGGAAGAGACAAAAGGTGAATATGCTGTGAAGTTAAGCATTGGGTCAGTGGAGCACCAAATTTATGCATATTCACTTCCAACTTATGGTTTCAATGATTCCTTTGAGAAGTTAGGAATACTCCTACACAGGAAGTTTTCAGAGAGGAGCAAGGAATAACTACACTACTCCAATCAAATGAATTGGAATATAAAACATCCGTGTTTGCAAACTAGCTACAAAAACTCATATCATTTTTTAAATGTTATCCACATCAAGCTGGAAGTCTCCAAAATGGTAGGAGGATTACAGGGAAAGAACTTTTTGGAACAAAGATTGAGTTGGTTGGTGACTCTGACTAGGAAGAATGCCAAGCACTAGATAAATCCACTGTTAATTCCTCTTTATGGTTACATTCATATGTAGCTAAAAATTGTGAGAAGTACCCTTGTTTCCTTAAAAAGCATCATCCACCACCAGATGGGAGTTTTTATGCATTGTTTGGATTCTTTTTGTCTACAAATTTTCTAATTTGTCTTTTGTTGCAACCGATCATGAGATATTAGAGAGAGGTGATCATTTCTATTCAAAAACCTGGAAATATGCTCAGAAAAGTGTAGTTCCACATCCATTTGTAGAAGAGTATTTTTTTCATGTAGCGTATGTAGTAGCACTCCTTACATATGGGCTTCATTTAAAATATGAACAAATAATTGTTGGATCTAGGAGCATAATGTGGACATTGGGTGTGGCTTTACTGGAAGCTACATAATATTTTTCAATCCATGAGAGTTTGAGAAGCCAACACTGGCCTATTCCTAATATAAGATATATTGGGAATCTTGAAATATATGTAGTGACATGTACAATTTTTCTCTTCATTCTTTTGTTTCTTTGTATATTTGTTGTCTCATGCATCCATAGATGTATTCCACAATCATTGCCAAAATGTCATTTGCCTCTTTTTGAGCCCTACAACGCAAAAATTGGGGCTCCCATCAAGGTTCCATGAACTTTATGTTATCCAATACATAATCCTATTAGTAATGGAGGTTTTGTAGTTTAGTTAGGAAAATCCATTCTTTGCAGTTTCTTGTATGCAACACTTGAATGTGAGCATATAAAACTTTTATTTTGTTAAATTCTGTGGGTATTTGATAAGGAATAAGGGATTACCAAGAGTAAATAAATTTTACTTTCTTTATTTTCCCTCTATTTTTATGGTTACACCACGTCCTCCTAACTAGTTGGACTCTTTCTTGCACAGTTGAACGGACGATTGAAACACAAAGGAAGTTTATTACCCAGCACCAGTGTCAGATGATAAAAGAGAAGTCCGCCCAGTACGCGTAAAGAACCCGCCAAGGAAAAGAAGGTCCTTGTTTGTTCGGGATAGTCATTCCGAGCACTACGATAAGACATGACCCGATCCCAATCCGACCTCCCCCTCTGATTGGAGTTACCCGACACAAGCTATTTGCATAGTTTCATTAGGGGATTTTGAGGTCTAAAATGGGCCTCCTAAGTAAATTATAAAATAATAGTGGAAATAATAAAATACCATTAGATTACATCATCAAATTTTAGAGTGGAAAAAAAACTATTTTTTCAACTCGTATTTTCAACTTATCCCCCCATGGGTTTACTCAAATTCTGAGTGACAACACTCATTGGATGAAAAATTTGATTCTTCATCCAAGGAGTACCCATGTTCCATACATTTGATGGACCCTACTACATGAAAAATGAGAAATACATGAAAATCGTGATTGCAAACACGTTTTTTCATGTATTTCTCAATTTTTGTGTAGCAGGGTCCATCAAAAGTATGCAACATGGGTACTCATTAGACGAGGAATTAAATTTTGCATCCAAATAGTACTCCCACTTGAAATTTGAGTAAAATCTTAGGGAGTTAAGTTGAAAATATGAGTTGAGAAAGTAGTTTTATTATTTTATTATTTTTTAATCTTTTTACTTTTTTACCGCAAAAACGGTGAATCATCCCCCATGGTTGACATCATCATATTGAATCCTATTGGTTTTATAAATTTTATTTTGGCTTTACACTTTTCTTAGGAGGCCCATTTTAGACCTCAAAATTCCCCTAATGTTCCCATGTCATGCATATTAATTTGGATATATACATGAGATTTTTATATAGTTTCCCATGTCATGCATACTAATTTGGGTATTTACATGAGCTTTAAATAGTTTTTTCCTTTCCATGCATATTAATTTTGTGAGTATACCATCTTAATAAGGGATTGCTAGGAGTAAATAAATTTTACTCTCTTTATTTACACGATCTATTTACATAGTTTTTCCTATGTCATGCATATTAAATTGTTCTATCTCTACACTATCATATTAGTAATGCAGGTTATGTTGTTTATTCGGTAAATTTCATTCTTTGCAGTAAGGATCAACATAGTTGAAGAGGATTGAGTAAAACTAGGTTCAAAAGGCTAGGGCAAGCCTACTCACTAACCCTAGAAACTTGATTCAAGGCTTCTCAACAAGGATAAGGGAAGGAACCCACTTTCGCCTTCGTCAAAGACTTGGATGGAGGGTTTGTTTAAAAGGGATAATGAAAATAAAATACTATACCCACTTGTTCAATACTTATTACCATCATCCATAAACATACCTAAGAAGATGAAAGTCCATACTTAGATTATCATGCATTCAACCAAGCTTTACCAATATCCATCCAAAAAAAAGGTGCAATCCACATCAACAAGTCCTCCCCAAGAGGTCGCTTAACTCATGCATCAATAGCCAAATTTAAGAGAAAACTAAAATTACAGGAATTTTTAGACTTGCTAAGGGATTTTTCCCTTGACCCAACCATGAGAAAATGAGAGGAAGTGCCTCTCTATTTATAGGGAAATAAAATTAAATTCCTTATACATTAAAAAAAATTCAAATTGAAATCCCCCTAATCTAGCCTATGGAGAGGGTAAAAAAGCTCATGCTTAGGTAAATAATCCTAAATAATACAAAGTATGGTCTTTCCAAGATAAGTGTACAATTTCTAAAGGGCATGCACCCTCAAAGTAATGTGTATCCTCGTCCACGGGATCTTGGATAGACGGTGATCGGGTGCTTTGTTAAGGAACTCCTTGATGTGAAGTCACGGATTCAATTCCCTGCCCCAATCGGGGTGATTCGTATTGAACACAAAAAAGAAGAAGTAATGTGTCTCCTCAAATCCAAAACAAAGGGGCTTCAATGAAAAGCATCCATCCACCAAAGGCCCTTCAAATTTCAATGCTCCACATACAATATTCAAATGATATTTTGCCAAGTGGACAAATAAGGCTCCAATATGGGCATCCTAACCTCTAAAGGCCACCAAAATCCTCTCCTTTATTCATAATCAATGATTCCAAATATTTTTCCATGGGAGCATGTGAATGAAAAAAGGGGATTATTCAAACAAATATCCTTCAGTTCTAGTTTACGACTGTCAAAAGGGCACCCCAAACACTACATAAACAAACTCCATCTAAAACTTGTTTAAATTCAACCAAGTTGAGTCTGCTTGTTCAACTTAGATCACTTTTAAAACCTCCACATACGCAAGTTGGTTCTATGGATTAGTTTCAAGGTTAGACCTCCTTAATTTCTTCATTCCAATCATCAATCATATGATATATTTGGTCAGCCAGTTCAATTAAATATGAATTTGAAATGTCAACACTTCATTACTTATTTCCAACACCCATATGATTGTGTATGCATACAATCACCAACCCTATTATTTCCATTTATCTCCGGTCTGCCAAGACACTACGTTTCAGAGCACCTTTGTTCACAATCCTGAACTATCACACCATAGGTCAGTTTTAAGCTGATGGTAGCTTAAATATTTAGGAAATGACGGGTTATTAACAAATAAACATAGTGTTCAAGGCTAGAAATTGAGATGCAATTGTCTAGTCTAACTTGCTCATATGCATCAATCAACTGCTATATGATATGTTGGCATACGTTTCATCCATGGATTGTCTTAATGGATCAAAGTGTTCCCATGTATAGACCAAATTTTCTTTTCAAAACTGCAACTTCAATTGTGCAACCACCATCCTGTACATTAGCATAAGACATATGTTCGACCTGTTCTACCAAGAAATACTGGATCTTATGCTAGATAGACTGATGTAAGCACTTGCTCTAATGGATGGAAGACTTCAACCCTATGTTGAACCCAAGATCTTACATCTCTTTGCTGATTATCATGGTACCTGTGTGCACACAATTTTTAGCAATAGTTCCCCTTGATAATAATGATGTCATTAAGCAATGATATAAAACTCTAGTCCTGCTTCATATCTCCATCGTTACTACATGCATTGACAAATTATGTGTATGTTGGGTATCATGTGAGATGCCATGCTCAACCACTTCTCTTCATACATCATCATGATAGTAAGGTCAAAACCAAGATATCTTCCTTCCTTTTCATATTTTATGAAAGGAATCCCCACATCATCCTTATATTTATTAAATGATTGTGAAAAAATTTACATTGATTGTGTCTCGTTGCTTCCAAATTCTTTGATAATTGCAAAGAAAATTATCTACCATCCTTTGTAAGACCCTAGTAGCATCTTCAAGTTCCTCATAGTCACAATATGATGAAATAATTCTCGCAATGTATCGTATCACGTCACTTATCATGCAATGGTATCATCTATAGGGCACTATTCACACAATGATAGACAAATCGTCCAAATGACAGTTACAAAGTAGGTTTTTTACAAATCTTGCAAGGAAAACAAAAGTTTTCGCTTCAAGGCTCCCCGTCTAATACCCAACATAATTGAGGGTACTAGTCTACAAAAAAGCAGATTCACCTCTGAAATGATGGAAAGATTTTCTCCCTTGCAATAATTTCTCAAGTGAACATTTTGGAAATTAACTTTCCACTATGGGTGTCACTACATAAGTGAAATATTTTTCAAAATAAGATAGGCATTCCAATTTTTGTATTCATAAATTGGAAAGTATTATTGAGCGTGTATTCCTTAACCTCTTCCTGGTCTGTAGTGTAAATCTTGTTTTACAAACATTACCTACCACCTCCATATATTCCCAACCAATATTGGAAAATTTTTCATAAAATTCCTCAAATTGAAGGTGTTAATTTAACTCCCATAATGACTTTGTATACCCTGTCATTTAACTCCACCAAAATACAACTCGATGTCATTTGAAATACAATGCCTTTTAAGCGTTTTCACTTTTTCTGCATTATCCTGCCTTCCATATGAAACATGAATTCTTAATAGAAGTTCATAAAATTCATAATTTCCAGGCTCTAAGTTGCAAAGGTGTTCCACTTTAACTCACCTACCTCAAAAATGAAATGAATTCGGGATGCATCAAACAAGGACCTACACAGCAGGATCAGGTTATAATGTCATCTTTCTTATTAAAGTCTTGAGTCTATCTGAAATAATATGAATGACTGGGATGATCAACAATGCAAAAATAATATTTTTGGCACAACACTTCTCACTTGTGTTGTATCAATGTTTTTCCAGCACTCTCCACGAGTCTTGGATGACTGGAAGTACACAAAATTAAAAGAGATTAAATTGGTAAAAGATAGAAAGAAACATTTACATCCTTATGCTTGTTACAATAGATATAAATTCAACATCAAGTGTAATAAACTTCTAAATCCATGTAGATGCTAATATGGGATTAGCACCGATTACAGTCAATACTCTAAATTAAATTAATTCTTTTCTAGAAAGCAAAGAGGGAAGTACAATTAAGATTCTGAAAAAAATAAAATAAGAGCACAATAAAAATATATCCGAAAAGGAGGCATATCCTTAAAACACAAAATTAACTATCTAGGTTGAAGCACAAACACGTAGGCTATAGAACTCCACAAAGGAGGTCGTTGAAGATTTTGAAATACATTAAGAGCACAATAAAAATGTAACTGAAAAGAATACATATCCTTAAAATACAAAATTAGCTATCTAGGTTGAAGCATAAACACCTAACTATATAACAAAGCAAAGGATACCATTGATAGTATGTCAAGTGGAGGGATGGAATATTGGGAGAAAAATATAGATTAATGAAACAGATCAAAAGTTTATGTTGATCTTAAAATATTTAAATCGTTGAGGTATGGATATCCTATATAACATTCCTATCATTGACCTTTTTAGAGTTCATTTCGCATAGCAATCGGTCAGAGTCCTTATGGTTTCTTAAAAAGTAACCAAATGGTGTTATAAAAAGGATATATGTTGATGAAAGACTAATAATTAGCTAGAAGAGCTTGAATGTTTGTTTATGTAACCTACCTCCAAGTTCAAAATAGGTAAGAACCAGACTTTTCTCATGCCATATTTATTCTTTATGCCAACATATGCAGGGTGCTTGATAGTCGAGGGTAGGGGAGATTCCCATGTGTGGGTGTGTCACTAATAAAATAAAATGAAAAAAAAAGCATTAGAGGAAAATTTAGCCTAAAAGTGCCCATGAAATTTTCACGTACATAATATGTAAACCAATCAAAATGCTTTAAATTAAAAAATAAGTACATGTAAATATTTTGGAGGGGGAATTTAAAAAAAAAAAAACACTCCTTTTTTTAATTGTATTTTTTGCTTATCTCCTTATAGGTTTACTCAAATTTCAAGTGTAGACACTCGTTGGATGCAGAATTGAATGTCACATCCAACAAACACCCATTATGTATACTTTTGAAAAGACTCACATTGATAAAAAAAAATGAAGATACATTAAAAAAACGTGTTGAACACACCTTTTTGATGTATCTTCAATTTTTATCAATGTGGGTCATCTCAAAAGTATGCATAATGGACACTCATTGGATGAAAAATTTAACTCCGCATACAATGAGTGTCTACACTTGAAATTTGAGTAAACATATAAGGACATAAGCCAAAAATACAATTAAAAAAAATAGTTTTCTTATTTTCCCTCCAAAATTCATAACTCTTATTTTATTATTTTTCCTTAGGAAGCCACTTTTAGGCTGAAATTTCCTCTAATGACACAACATTTTATTTGTTTATAAAGAATTCAACATAAGATAAAAATGAAATAAAATCATATTTATTTAAATTTCTATAGTTAAATTTTAAGCAACAATAAACTAACATAAATCCATCTTATCCTTGGATATATTAAACATCGATAGGGATAAAAAAAGGCAAGGTGAAAACCTCAGACATATTTTCTCACACTAATGGATATTGTTTGAACTAAAATTAGGGGATTGTAGCTATACCTGTACAACTTGTTACACCAAAAATTGGGAGAATTCTATCTCCAATACTCTTATCTGTCCACCTCCATCTCAAGATGGGCAGGGCGGTGAATTTTTTTTTCACAAACTCCATGATCTAACATTACTACTTGGAAACTATTTTAAATACTAATTAGATAACAAGATACATAGATAGATCATACCTAAATTTTCAATAGGCCTAAAAGGAAGTGGCCAAACTTGGCGAGAAAGGATTGTAATCCCAATGGTTTGTTCCATTTAGATTCTTGTTCCTGCATTTCTTTCCTAGATTTCCTCCCTCTCATGACTGACATAGAGCTTAATGTTTGTTTAACTACACTTGCATAAATAAGAGTTATAATGTCTGCCTTTGTTACCCCTAGGCTAAGGGAACATCTTCCCTCACTATCTCTAATCATTATTCCTCCCATGGATTATGAATTTGTCGTTTCGCCATTTTCCCCTGTATTTCTTCTCCATTTTTGTATTTTTCACCTTCTTTATTTTTTGCACTTTATCTTCTTCCTGTCAATTTTCTAAGGACTTCTTGTGGCTCAATTCCCACTCCTCGCTCATATCTTTATATTCCAATACATGAGAAATATCTTTATATCCCATAGGCGGAATATACACATTTCAGTCCTCAAGGGATTGCTTAGACAACAAGGCTTATAGCCATTACAAGAAATACTCATTATGGGTCCAACACATTTTAACATGTAGGATTTTTCCCTACCACCTACATAAACCTAATTGACTTTCCATGAGAAATATCTTTATATTCCATATAAGGAATATACTTGTTTTGGTTCTTGATGGATTTCTTAACAAGGCTTGAAGCCATTACAAGAAATACTCATTATGAACTTTGTTAGCCCTTTACAAATCCTTTATTATTTAGTGAAAGATTCACTAAGCTCTTACAAGATTTTATAATTCAACGAAAAAATCGCCATGATTTTACAAGATAATATAATTTGATGAGAGATTCGCCAAAAAAATTATATATACATAATATATTATTGATAAAGTCGCCTTCCATTTTTCCTATGTATCATGGGGATTCTCCCATTTATTATACATATAAATTTAGGGGGGCTTTTAAAATTTTCCCTAAGAAGAGCACCACAAACACCTCTTAACAATATACTTTGTCTTGAAGTCCTTAGAATAGGAAAGGAAAACAATGATGCATCTCCTTGGTGTCCTCCCAAGTGGTTGAACTAGGACTATAACTATCTCATTGGACCTTAACTCGGTCTATCAATAACCATCTAAGATATAAATTCCATCAGTCCAAAATGCAAACTATTTCAGCCATCATTGTTCCCTCGTCTGAGACTTGCAAATGACCCAAGTCAGTAACATGTGAAGGATTTGAAATATAATGATTTAACACAAACACATGGAAGACATCATTCATATGTGTTAATGAAATAGGTAAAGCAAGCCTATGTGCCACTAGCCCTTTCCTTTCTATGATTTCAAAAGGTTGTATAAATTGTGGAGACAATTTTTCTCCCTTCCCAAGCCTTATGAAGCTCTTTTGGGGCCTTACTCTAAAAAAAAAACTATCCCCCACTTCATAACCTTTATTAATCCAATGAGCATCAACATATCTCTTTTGTCGATATTGTGCTTCTTATAGCCTCCTCTTAATCATGGTAATTTGTTTTTCCATCTCTTGTACTTCTTTTTGTCCTATTAATGCTCGATCTTCTAGTCAATCCATTATGAGAGGTGTTATGTAAGGCCTCCCATACAATAAATCAGCTAATGCCATTTTGATGGAACTTTGATAACTATTATTGTAATCAAATTATGTTGGGTGTGGAGCCTGATTATCTTCTTTATTTTGTATCACTGCGTTGGACCCTATTCTAAATGGGGTGGCAACACCATCAGTAATTAAACACTGCCTGGGGGGTCCAGGGGGGGTGGCTAAAAACATATGTAAAATTTCCTTGTAAAAGTATTGTAATTTCTAATCAATCTGGGTTGTTCGTTAGGCGGATGATCTTACGTTATAAGTTATGTTTAATTTAGGGTTTTTTTCCCTAGAAGGCAACTCCTCGTTTTGTATGAGGGTATTGTATTGCGGCTTTGTATTGTATGTGTATTATTAGAATGAGAAACAGATAGGGAGGCTCTCAGAGAGAACAGAGGATATTACAACGGATCTACTATAGGTTGCGTCTCTTCATTTTGATGGATAATAGAAAGGAAGGACTGGCTGTTCGGGGTAGACGTAGCCCAAATTGGGTGAACCATGTATATCTGTGTCTCTCTGGTTTTATGTGTTTTGTGTGTTGTGTTTTCTGCATATTTTATGTGTTGCATTGCTCTGTAATATATAATTTTCTAAAAAATTCCACTAGAGGTAAAATATCTTCCCATATTTGTTTATTGATCCATTACATACATTCACAACATGTTCTTGAGGATTTTATTAGTCCTCTCTATTTTACCATCTGTCTCGGGGTGATAAGTAGTGTTAAATTTTAACTGGGTTCCCAAGGATTCTTGGAAGATGGTCCAAAAGCTTCCTATAAACATTTCTTCTCTATCTAACATTATATTCCTCGAAAACTAATATTATCTTCTCTATCTAATATCACAATCTCATCAATGAAAACTTTAGCTATCTCAAGCGCCTTATATGTAGTATTTATTGGGATAAAATAGGTGCTCTTGGTCAACGTGTCTACTAATAAAATATGGCATCTTGTCTTCTTATGGTCATTGGTAGTCCGATGATGAAATCCATTGATATAAATTCCCATTTAGAATTTGCTATCTCGTGGGGTCTCAATAACCCTGTTAGATGTTTGTGCTCAACTTTTACTTATTGAAACTCTAAACATATCACTACAAAGTTTACAATGTCCTTTATCCCCTTTTAAAAGAAGATTGGTTTTAGGTCTACCCTAATATTCTTAACATCGAAGTGTACCATGTATATTGATCGATGTGCTTTGCTCATGATTAGTTAGCATATATCTTCATTTGATGGCACATATATCCTCCCATGGAATCATAGTAGTCCATTGTTATCCAAGGAGTACCCTTCATACTTTGGGATCATCATTTTTCTTCCTCCCTCAAACTCTTGCTAACTTCCTTATACCAGGTGTCCTGAATTTTTAAATTAAACAACTTCTTCCTCAGGTTTGTCCTTAAGGGAATCACTGAAAATATTTGAGGCCTCCTACTTAAAGAATTTACCACCCTATTTACTATTTCTTCAATGTACGTAATATCAAAATCATATCCACATATTAACTCTAACCACCTTCTCTTTCTGGAATCTAAATGGGCTTTTGTGAATATATGTTGTAGCCCACAATGATCAATGTTTAGTTCAAACTTCCTTCCTAGTAGGTAGTGCCTCCAAATATTTAGGGCATACACAATATATGTCATATATATATCATGCATTGCAGAGTAATCATTGGTTCTAAGTGTTCTTGACACATACATTATTACTCACCCTTCTTACATTAGTAGTAAACCAAGTCCTTCCTTGGAGGCACCAGTGAAAAGCAAAAATTGTTGCTCCATATCTGGTACTTTCAGGATTGGTTCCATTGTTAATAATAATTTTAACCTTTGGAATTCCTCTTCACATATTTAAGTTCAAATGAAATTCTTATTTTTTATCTATACTTTATTAATGGGGTTTTTTATGTTTGAAAATCCCTCAACAAATCTACAATAATACCCAACCATGCCCGTCAAATTATATATATTGTGAACATTGGTTGGTGCCAACCATTCCATGATGGCCTCGATATTTGATGGGTTTACCATAATAACCTCCCTAGAGATAATTTTCCCAAGATAGTGGATCTTGGATCAGTAAAAGGAACAGTTTGACAACTTTTCATACAACTAGTTCTTTCTAAGACAATGTAAAACTAGTCTCAAGTGTTCTTAACGCTCATTTTGGGTCTTTGAGTAGATCAAAATATCATCGATAAATACTTGTACAAACATATCTAGGTATTCCCAGAATATTCCATTCATCAAACTCATGAAAACACATGGGGAATTTTTCAAATCAAAGAGTAATGCCACAAATTCATAATGCCTAAATCTTGTCTTAAAGGTTGTCTTTGGAACATCTTCTTCCTTGGTTTTCAACTGATGATATCATGATCTCATATCTATCTTTGAAAACTTAGTTTCTTCCCTCATTTGGTCAAACAATTCATCTATCCATGGTAGATGATATTGATTTATGTTTGTCACCTTGTTAATTTGGTGATAGTCAATGCACAATCACAAAGGCCCGCCCTTCTTCTTAACAAAAATGACAGGGTGTCCCCATAGGATATGATGGGTTGTATGAACCCAAAGTCCAATAATTCCTTTAATTGGATTTACAAATCCTTTTATTTTGGAGTTGTAATGTGATATGGTGCCTTTGTAAAAGGATTTTTTCCTAGTTTAAGGTCGATGATAAAATCGAATTCCATTTTTGGGGAACCCCGAGAAATTCTTCATGAAATACATCCATAAATTTAGAAATAATTGGATGCTTATCAATATTTGCAGAGTTTCATTTATCATTTAGAGTTTCCACCATGAAAAATTGACATCCCCTTTGTCTACATTTCATCAGTTGCATTGATGAGATGAACATTAGGGACACCCCTTGGTTCTTTCCCATCGAGGACTTTCTTTGGTCATCATTTTTTGTGAAATGCAATATAATGGATTTGAAATATACAATTCCCTCATGCCATTCCAACCAATCCATTCCTATGACTATGTTATAGGATCATAACACTATAGAGGACAAGGATACCTTGGTTTTACATACTCCCAAATCCACCTTGGCAATCCATTACCATCTTTCCTACATTTCTTTTCATACTGCACGTCATCTCTACATGCCTAAAATCATGTTGTGTAATTTATTTATGTTTAATTTTTTGATAATTCATTTAGACAAATAAAAGACTTAATATTTCTTGAATCTATCAAAATAACAAAACTAGTACCATCAATATTACTTGACATCTCTAGCGCAATAGCCTTAGTGCCCAACCTGACGATTGTTCATCCCTGCATGGATATGATCATCATTGCATAGATACCCCATTGTAGATGTTGTTCGAGTTGAGTTAATATTACCTATCTTATGAGGGAAATCCCTCTTGTAGTGTGGGCCTCCACAAGTTTGACACCCCCTCTTATGAGCTTGGCTCTTACTACTTATTGAATTGGGAGTTGGTTTAGAACTATGCTAGTAAAAACCATACTTTTGTGATCGGTGTTGTGGTGGAATAACACGGTGTTGTTGTTTAGGACAGTACTGTGGTGCCTTACAAGTTTGTTGAGATACCGTGAGTGGCTACTGAGTTGGATACCTATATGGTGTTCTTCAATTTTTTGCTAACTTTTTTTATAACTATGCACCGGTCCCCTCTGAAAATTTATGTGATTCATGTTGTTTTCCATGGACACTCTTGTACTTGTGGGTTCTAATTGCTTACTCAGTCCACTACTCAATATTTCTTCCTCAACGATGATTTCCCATTGAACTTCCTCATGTAGGGTGTGAGACTTCAACATTCTAACCTTGGCCCAAATGTTAAAACTTATCCCATACACAAACTTGTTTACTTTGAGTTTCTTTGTATTTAATTGAGGTGCATATCGAAGTAGTTCCATAAAACGAGCCCCATACTTAGGAATTAAGTGATTTCCCTGCTTCAGTGCATTGAATTCATTCAATTGTCTTTCAATGAACTCTTCTAACAAGAAATGTTCTCTAAATATTTTTTCAAGTAACTCCCAAGTCACCTCTCAGATATCCATCCCAAACTAGGGTGATAATGTCTTCCACTGAGTAATTCATTTGCTTTCAAATAGAATACACCCATCTTGGCCTTCAAATTCTAGGTGCATTCCATCAAGGTGAAGCACACAGTTATGTTTTCCAACCATTCCTATGAACTTTTTCCATTCATGGAACCCCAAAATTCCAGAAATTTTACCTTTTCCAAATCTCGACACACATCATTTCTTGCAGGGTTTTGGGGCCCTTCATTCTGTGTGAAAGGTCCTCATTGTTCCCGTTCTAGACGGGTTTTTAATACATTTTACATGTGTTGGAATGACCTCATTAAGTTCAAAACTTCTCCAATAGGTACATGTTCATGTGTCGCGATGTGCTCCCCATCATTGGGAGGGGTGACAGGGGTTGACTATTGTGGTGGCAACATGTTGTGCCCTTTAGAAACGCCACTCCTTCTAGTTCTTCTTCTAACCATGATTATTTATTTTGATAATACTAATTTATATTAGTCTAACTTGAGTAATAAACATCAATGTGGAAGGTGACAATGGTAACTCTCCTATTGTTGCTCTCAATCTAGACCGCTTACTGAGCTTTACGCCAAGGTGTTTTGCAGTAACAAGGAATCAAGACGGTAAGTTAGAATTAACAGGCTGCATAAAAAGGTTTTGTGATTGAATGCAATTTTGGTTGAATGAATATACAATTTAATTCTCAACGTATTCACTTGACATTCGTCCAATTTTTATTTTATTTTGTTTATTTATTATTATTATTATTTAAATTTTTTGCAACAACTCGCACATAATTTGGTGGGCACTAACATTGGTAAAACAACATATTTATATTTTTACTCCTACTTATATTTATGCTAAGAATTGCATAGATTAAGTTGGTTGGCTAGCTATGTTTATTTACCTAAATATAAGAAAGCTCGATGTGTTCAAAGTAACTCTTAGTTTTTTTATCTCCAAAAATAATTTTATATAAATAATTTTAAATACTATAACAATGGTGCCTTATTTATTTTTATCTCTTATTTAATATAACTATATATCACCCCTCTCCTTTATGAATATATAGTTACCTCACTCACAATTAATATTTAGTATATTTTTAGCTCTCTTTTTAAAAATAATTCCTTAACCTTGTTACCATCCTATTCTACTATAACTATGTTTATATATATATATATATATTCGGAAGAGACGGGGAAAGGAACAACGAACACTTCCGTACATGTATTCTATGAAGAAGGACAAATATTAAGTAATACTAGGGTACCTCTCTTATTTACAATATTTACTATCAAACTCATAACAAGAAATTTCAATTTTAACACAAGAAGTCTCACCAATTGGTTAAATATTAGCTACTATATTGTATTAACTTATTAACTTAGATTAGTAACTGTTACATCCACCAAAGAGATACACCTGAAGGGATCATTTCTTGTCAGCTCAACCACAGATCCTAACCCCAAAAATTTCAAGAGAATGGAACCTGTGACCTCTCAACAACAAAGGTGCTTTAACAATGGGTGTTGGAAACCTTTGAGCACTACTGAGAGGGGGGGCGGTGGTGAATCAGTAGTATGATCCTCTTAACAATTTTACCAATTAAAAATTTTCTACTTAATCACATGTATTAATCAACAACACATTTGATTATCTCATACGCATAAAACATATAAGCAACTAAAAGAAGGTAATCATGATAGCAACAATAAAAAAAAATCAAAAACACATCCACACAATAGACACAAGATATCTGGTGGAAAACCCTTCACCGGGAAGAAAAACCACCCTTGTTGTTGTTGCACCACTCTGAATATTCTATTAAGAAAAATGTCGTTTATATAGATTGTTGACTGCGATCAACTAGGAGACTCGACCTAATATATAATCAGTTGACTCCCATCAACCAAGTGACTTGATTCTACTAATAATCTCTGAAGACTATGTTCTCACACGGATCTATGGACTACCATCCGTTGAAGGCCACCATGATCAACGATCCTTGCCCAACTTCGATTGGACTATCCAAATACCATTGTATTGAGAAACTGTTCCTTTCGCTGAAATTTCGCAATCACTGTTCCACACCCATGAAGTCACTTCTCTTCTACTCTATGTGGAACTCGTTTAATCTATTTTCATACTGGATCCCAAGACTTTTTGCTCAACTCTATTCAACTTTGCAATACAAACACTAGCAGCAAGACATCATCATCAAATCAAATCAAACCACCACAATCATATTATCTCCACTTTAGAAAAATAGTGGCCACAATGTATCCAACAAAATACTAAATAATATCACCAACAAAAAAACCAAATCTCACACAGAACCAAAACATTAAACCCTCACTCCAAAATAGGAATGATGCATAATACAATCAACAACATAAAACACTATGGCTATGTGCCAAATGCATCAACAAATCCTGCAAAAACAAATGTGAGATTCACAACATGGATCTATACAAGGCTCTCCATATATATCAACAATTCTTTGCACCTATGATACGAAATCTAAAATTTTTAACCAATACTATGCTTTATCAAATATATATATGCTTAAAAAGACTCATTAGCCGATCGCGTATAGTTAAAAAAATATATATATATATATATATATATATATATATATGCTTAAACTTCTGCCATTAGAGCTCATATACTGAAGCAATCTTTCTCACCAATAGGATTGAAGCACACTTACTCAATGTATCCTTTTATTACTCACTATCATACTCAACCAACCAATACTCAACTCCAAAATGATGTATATAAAATGTGTTGGGTGAAATTCACCTTAGGGTTGGGATCAAGGGTGCACAAAGTTGAAAAAATCAATCCACTATCACCACTACTTGTGCACTAAAGGTGTTCACATCATTGGAGGACTATTTCAAACCATTCTTGACCTATTACAATTAATTTAGAAACTTCTAGGAATTTCCTTGTTGAAATACATCTGATGTGCACAAGGAATCTGGAGGAAAATCACTCCAACACAAAGTAACACTTTATGTTCTTTGCTGACCAACCTGCGTTATTCGTCCTTTCCATTTTTTAACACCCTCTTCCCACATCTACCCAAGTAACCGACCAACCAAGTTAAACATGTGATGAGAGGCTATAGATACAAGATTCAAACTCCTAGGTGACCTTAAGGAAGTGGAACCAATGGAAACAAGACAAACATACCTTCTACATCATCAATGACACCCCTAAGAGCTAACCCAGCCTTTAAGGGCTCTTACCCTTGGGTCTCACTAACATTTTGGCCTCTTTGAGCCATAGTTGCAGGCATAAGAATACATGCCTGCCCAGACACAACACTACATGCATGCATCTAGGGCCCCAAATGCCTAGTTCTATGCCCGCAACTCTGAGATTTGAGCCACCTTTTTAGGCCTAAAGCCCCAGTCACTACCTAGAACTTCATGAAAACTTAGGGGATGATAAATAAAATTAGAACAATGATACATGAGGAATCAAATCAACAATAACTCATATGAAGCCCTCCTATCCATGACAGACATTTTGTCAAGCATGTCACAAACATTGAATCTACATGTGTAAACATCAAATTTAAGCATAGGAGTCTCATACTTATATGAGAATCTCTAAGAAGCATTGATCCCTTACATCATTAGCTGCAAGACAATCTATTTGACCATAGATAAATTGACCATTCATTTGCGATTAAAAACATGGATAGAACCATATATCATCATTGATAAAATAGATGCTTATAACTAGCATAATAACAATAGAAATACCATGGATACAACAACAATAAAATCCACATAATAACCAATACATTTGCATACCAAATACCAAAGGAATGAGCTCTTCATTACTGAATGTAAAAACCAACTAGAGATGGGACTTCCACGTTCCACCCAACCATAGATTGGCTGATACAAATCTCTCTTCAGCCAATCACCCCATGCCATATTCCAAGCATGAATGTGGGAATCAACTGAAAGAACCAGCCAGGGAATCCCGAGGCTAAACCACCTCACCCTCATCAATATAAATCAATATTTAATGTGATCCATCCTAGATCACTAGGCCAAAAAAATAAACATGTCATAACCAGATTTACCATGATCTACACCCGATCACTAGGCTAACACCGGAATGAATATCACTGGTTTCTCTTTGCCTAAAACGTGAGGAATTTTCCTGTCTCCTAGTTTCTCATGATTTATCGCAACCCACAGTCTAAATCAGGGGTCATTGGGCCCTAAACTGAGACATACTCTTTAGGATTTACCTTATATCCCAAAACCAAGATTCCTAGGCCTGAATGGAGAGAAAGCCACCTATCAGGATTTACCACAATCCAATCCTGGATCATTAGGCCCTAAACTGAGGTAAAACCTCTCACGCTTTACCGCAATCCAAACCCAAATCACTAGGCCCTAAACCGAGGCAAGAAACAAACTGATTCTGTGTCATAAATAATAATAATATTTGAAGATCCACCTCACTTAGCTTCAAATCCATCTGGTAATCTAGCTAAACCAAGACATGATAACTCCACAACATCATGGCTATCTGAAAATGGCAAGGCTAGCATGAAAACACGGTCACACTTAACAAAACCCATGCTAAGACATAAAAGAACCACATGTAATACAATCCATGCCAATTCTAGCAAGGAAAATACACATGCAAATCGATACCTGTTAAGAATCCTGTTGTAGCTGCTTGATTCCTGCTCCTCCTTGCTTGCTTCCTCCTTATTATTACTTTTTGTCTTTCTTGGTCCAATGCCAAAGTGCTCCAAGAAAAATCTAAGTGTCCAAGAGTGAGTGAGTGAGAGAGAGAGAGAGAATAATGAGAGAGCTCCAAAAATTTGAGCAAAACCTTGCCAACTGATTCTCAGAAGCATTTTTATCAATGAGGCCTATATTTTGTCCATTTTCAATTATTTTCCTTATTTTCCTCCTCACATGCAACTTGTGACCTTTCACCTTACTTTTCTCCTATTTTCCATTATTTTCATAAATAAATGTGTCAAAACTATTGTTTTCCTTTTCAAAGCCTTTACCATTTCCTTTACGAATTTCCTTTAGCCATAATAACCGAAATGAACACCCACTAGGATTTTTTTCCCACCATTCAACTTGGAATACATGTCCCATCAACCGTGGTTTATTTTTACTTTTATTACCTGTAATTTTCACCAAGGTTGTTACAAAACCCTCCCCCTTGGGAGACACCGTCCTCAGTTTTCAACCACACATATACCTCAGCAAAACTACTAAAAAACAAACATAATTCCCATGAAGATTTATAACTTAGCTCATTGTAGTATTTATAATGAATAACCTTCTCAAAAGCACAAAAAATCATGACAATCATACCGTGTACTGGAGCTTTATAACACAACTCATTACGATATTTACAATAGTATACACATATACACATTTTATCAACCAGAATATAAAAGGATATGATGCTTGTATCAGCAACAAGGGAATCTAGAGGCTCACACCTCCACCCTCAAAGTAGTACCAGGATTCACTTCCTTCCTAGGAAGTCCAAAATCCACTGTTAGAGCCAAAGTTGCAACCAATGTCCAACGCTACAATCCTGCGCCACTATACCCTCAGTGAACAATTATCGACTCATTATTCTAGGGCACACTCCCAATGTGCATATGATTCCATCTAGCAATGCTAATTACCAAACAAATCCATCCTCGACCTTCCCTTCTCTACTACATAGTCCCTCTGGTAATTCGGGATCCCCTTCCGTGCAGTCACTCACCTTCCAAGTTCCCTGGCATCCCCTATCTTGGATGATACATCCCTTAGCAAGGCTTCCTCAAATCGGAAGATACACAAATCAAGAAATATACCTGCCTCAAAACCATCATACCAGTCATAACATGCTCATGGAAATCAGTGGACACTATTGGGTAGCAATGTCCCACAATGACCCTGCTCTTGAAGTGCTTCACCAACATATCGATGCATGTTCCAATTCCTTTTGTTGACGTTGTTGGTTCTTGCAGTTGGTTTCAACCACCAAACTAGCATGTTCATGCATTCCTCTACTAAGCACATAATTCCCATTAGACTCAAAATAAATTTAAATAAATTCAAATCATACCTCAATAGTAGCTCGTCAATAAGGTATACTTTCACTTCTATTTACTTCCTGTCACTCAAGTCAAACTAGTTGTTCGATCAATTCATCATGTATAAACATATCATATCTGGTTAGCTCAAAAGACAACCATCATAAATTAAAATCATGAATCGCATGCAATCATCATAAACCATAATCATAAATCACATGTAACCATCATAAGTCAGAATCATATATCATATAAATAATAGAATTGAAATAAAATATCGATACTTATCCTTCATCGATCCTTACTTCTGCCTTTGTTTTTTCTATACAAACACCAAATCGGTCTCCACACCTAAAAAATCCCAATTCCTTCTCCTCAACCATGTGCACATACACATAATATGCATCACACACATACAACCATACACGACATACAACACGATGCAATACATCCACTTACACCTGGTGTACAATGCAACACAATACATACACCTATATACAATGTACAATACGACACAATACATACATCTATATCTGATGTAAAAAAAAACACAATACATACACTTACATCCATTGTACAACACAACACATACACCTACACACGGTGTACAATACAAAAAAATGCATATACATATACATAGTACAACACAACAAATACACATGTCACGATACCATGACTACAAAATCCACATACATAGTACCACATGCCCACAACACAACATGTACGACATGCACACAATACCACATGTATACCAGTACCCTATGCACAACATGTACACAGTAACACTTGTGCACAACACTACCTGCACAACGTGTGCACAACATCACATGTACATGACACCACCTACACAATGTGTACACAACGCCAAATGTACAACACACCACCTGTACAATGTGTACACAATACCACATGTACACAACACCACATGCACGACATGTACACAACACCACATGCACGACATGTACACGACACCACTTGCACACAACACCTTATGTACAACATGTACACAACACCACATGCACACATCACTATATGTACAATTATGTACACAACACCATATGTACATAGCACCATATGTACAACATGCACAAAACACCATATGTACATAGCACTGCATATACAACATGTATATAGCACCATACATACACAACACCACATATCTAACATGCGCACAACACCATATGCACACAACACCACATATCCAATATTTTCACAATACGATAAGTACACAACACTGAACCCCAATATGCACATAACACCATCTATACCCAACACTTCATATGCAATATACACTCAACACCATATATACAACAAACATACGACATCATATGTACATAATACTACATATGTTACATGTAGACATCACCATCGGTACAATCGCTGAATATACAACATGCGCAACATATACCCAACAGTAGCATTTCGCATACATAGACCACACACTGACTCCTCAAACCAACCTTGCTTCCAATGTCTCTCCACTATCCATGCTTATCCTAGCATGTCGTAGATCACACCACTTTCACTTTGTTGATGTACCCTTCAGAATTACCTGTCCATAACATAAACATAAGGATAGTACAAGCATATAATATCAATTCATGTCCACATGATATTGATGTCATAGATTTGTCATAGTTACTCTTCCCACTTGATTCTTCATAAGACCAAGAACCACTTCATTCTATTCACATGCATAAGCAATCATTCCGCCACAAGAATGATCCTTGAAAACCCTGTCACATAGTGACATAGATAAATAGATACATACATATATATAATCATTAACATAAATCAACCATGATCCATGAAGACCCTCTCAGAAACGACATACAGACATACATGTATGTATACATATATAAACATCAACATAATCATGATCACATCAAATTACTAGATATCATAAGGTATAGGTTAAGATAACTTCCTTTATGCGTGCATAGTATGTGCAACATTGAGAACAACAATTCCCAACATATCAAAGGTTTTTTATGCCTCAAATCCACTTACTTTACATTTTTTCTTACCTTCCTCATAAGTGCTCTTCCACCATCCATTTACGACAATGGACACAACTAGTCCAACCGGTTGTCATATTCTTACCTTCCACTACGCTTACTCATGCACTGAGCTTCATCTGTGTCTTACATTACCTGTTGGGTATCACACAGCTCTCCCTGAGATCCATTAACTTTCCTCTTTCCCAACCAATTCTCATACTCTCTAAAAAAATTCAAGAACAAGAACAAACAAGAGGGAGACCATGAAAAAAAAAGCAATACAACACCGTAACAAAATGGTATGGCCATACACTAGACATAAACAAAGCCAAAAATCAAGTGCAACAACCATGAAATACCAATAACACAAGACTAGAAACAAACACCATGACTCAATCCCAATGGTTCCCATAGCTTCCAAAGGAAAGCTCGGCCCAAACCTTCTTCAATATTTCATGACAATCTCTTTCCATGTAATCCCTGCATCATACTGCCATAACCACATAGCTGTCAATGTATAATATAAACATACAATATAAAAATTACATTACATTGTTGTGCCAAGCATGTTGACCTGTAACTAAACAAACATGTCAGCCATATGTACCAAACATCAAGACAACATATCTATCGATTCAAAATCAATATTTACCAAGGCTAACAACCATGTCATAATCCACAATCAACTCATGTTCATCAGTCATAATACACAAAGCTACAACTATCACCTACTTACACTCAAGTACATATCCTCCAGATCAACACATATGTGTTAGTACAACCATCTTAAACAAAATCATTCCTTCATGCAATATTATAGACACATACTCATATCATAGGATTAATCAAACATTCAAACAAACTATAAATGTACCATGCTAGATAAATCAACTAGACAACATAACGGACACCAAACACTCAACACCAGATAGATGAAATAATCAAACAATCAAGCATCAAGTACATGACATAAGAAAACTCATACCTTCATGTATCTCAGGGGAGGCTATCTTGTCTACACAATCAATCTAATTAGCACAATATAAATTATCAACATATCAACTCAAATATAATAAGGTCATGATATCCATAACAATAAGTAGCTAACATGTTCACATCATAAACTCACAAACAAATTCCATTCACAGATAACAATCAGAGATATATAGTCAACCTAGATTAGTATGACATAATAGCATAAATAAGTCGACTCATTATTTGAATGGCATAACCCTAACCACCTATCTAGGCCAATCCAATTTAGCATGATACATATAACATCAATATATTAATGTTATAACCCTAATCATCAAATTAACTAACATATAACATGAATGTCAACAACATATAACATAATCATCGAGCTAGCTACAAGTTAACATATAAAATAGTCATCAAGTTAATACCATGCTTGACTACCAACACATGTACATATGATCTCACTAATTAACTAACATCTATCTTGTATGTAACCATAAAATCAATAGAATGAAAGACATACACATAACCATAATGCATATGACTACGCTGATCAACTATCATTTATCACATATGTAACCATAATAGTAATAGAATGACAAACAAATAAGTAACCCTAATGCGTACAGCAACCATGAATCACATACTTGCACACCAAACATGAAAACTTGTATAACGATATGTTCTTACCCCAAAGTCCATTGTTGCAACTTCACTTTAATGATCTTCATCTCCTGCTCTATCTTAGCCAACACATTAGCATCATAACATACCAATATCATCATGATGACCTAATTGCATACAATATCCTTATGCACAACAACCTCAATCAAACCAATGCAAACTTGACCATATGCACCCACTTGACATGTATAACCAATCATGAATGGCCAATGCATGTTCAACATACAACATCATACAAACAGGCATACATGGATAACACCGAAGCATGACCAATATGTGATAGCAATGCATACACAATATGTAGCAACATGTAAGCAAGCATGCATGGATAATACGTAAGTGTGAACAACACATAACCAATCATACACTCATGACAACATGTTTACAACAACACCATCAACCCTTCCATGGCGACACAACTGCCACCATGGCCAACACAATACGGATGAAACAAACACATATAGATCACAAGCATACTAAACACATATGCAACAAAAATAAATGCATGATCAACAAACTGCCCATCAAGTCCGAGGGTTGAACCATGCTTTGATACCATTGTTTAACACCATCTTCCCACATCTACCCAAATAACCGGCCAACGGGGTAAAAATGTGACGAGAGGATACTGATATGAGATTCAACCTCCTAGGTGACCTTAAGGAAGTGGAACCGATAGAAACATGACAAATTTACCTTGTACATCATCAATGACACACCCAGGAGCTAACCTAGCCTTTGAGGCCTCTTACCCCTAGGTCCCACTAACCTTTTGGCCTCTTTGAGCCATAGCCACAGGCATAAGACTACATGCCTGCGGCCAGGAGGCTATAGCCCCAGGCACAACACTGCATGCCTATGGCTAGGGCCCCAAATACCTATTTTTATGCCTGCAACTCAGGGATTTGGTCCACCCTTTTAGGCCTAGAACCCCGATCACTACCCAAAACTTCATGAAAACTTAGGGGATGATAAATAACATTAGAAAAATGATACGAAAGCAATCACATCAACAAGAAATAATCCAGACCCCTCCTATCCATGCAAGACATTTTGTCAAACATGTCACAAAAATTGAATCTATAGGTGTAAACAACATATTTAAGCATAGTGGTCTCATACTTATTTGAGAATCGCTAAGAATCATTGCTCCCTTACATCATTAGCTACAATAAAATCTATTTGACTATAGATATATTGTGCATTCATTTACGATTAAAAACATGGATAGAACCATACATCATCACTGATAAAATACATGCATATAACCAACATAATAACAACAGAAATACCATGGATACAACTACAATAAAATCCACATAATAACCAGTACATTTTCATACCAAATTCCAAATAAATGAGCTCTTCATTACTGAATGTAAAAACCAACTGGAGATGGGACTTCCACGTTCCACCCGACCATAGATTGGCTGAGCCAAATATCTCTTCAGCCAATCACCCCTGTGCCATATTCCAAGCATGAATGTGGGACTCAACTGAAAGAACCAACCAGGGCATCCCGAGGCTAAACCACCTCACCTTCATGAATAGAAATTAGGCTTTACCGTGATCCATCCCGATCACTAGGCCAACACAATAAACATGTCATAACAGACTTTACTATGATCTATACTTGATCACTAGGACAACGCAAGAATGGATATCACCGAATTCTCTCTTCCTAAACCGTGAGTAATTTTCTCGTCTCCTAGTCTCTTAGGCTTTACTGCAACCCACAATGCGAATCAAGTGTCACTAGGCCCTAATCGAGACATACTCTTCAGGCTTTACTGTATATCCCAAACCAAGGATACCTAGGCCTGAATGGAGAGCAAACAACCTCTCGGGATTTACCACAATCCAATCCCATATCATTAGGCCCTAAACCAAGGCAACACCTCTCAAGATTTACTGCAATCCAAACCCGGATCACTAGGCCCTAAACTGAGACAACACATAAACCGATATTGTGTCATAAATAATAATAATATTCGAAGATCCACCTCACTCAACTTCAAATCCATCCATTAATCCAGCTAAACCAAGACATGAGAACTCCACAACACCATGGCTATTCTGAAATGGAAAGGCTAGGATGAAAACATTGTCACATCTAGAAAAACCCATGCCAAGACAGAAAAAACCACATGCATTACCATGCATGCCAGATCTAGCAAGGAAAACACACATGCAAATCGATACCTGCCAAGAAACCCGTTGTAACTGCTTTATTATTTCTCCTCCTTGCTTGCTTCCTCCTTCTTGCTTTCTTTCCTTTCTTGGTCTAATGCCAAATTTCTCCAAGAAAACTCTAAGTGTCCAAGAGTGAGAGAGTGAGAGAGATCCAAAAATGTGAGCAAAATCTTGCTAACTGATTCTCAGAAGCCTTTTTATCAATGATGCCTCTATTTTCTTCATTTTCCATTATTTTCTTTCATTTTCCTCCTCACATGCAACCTGTGACCTTTCACCTTCACTTTCTCCTATTTCCCATTATTTTCATAAATAAATGTGCCAAAAATATTTGTTGCCTTTCCAAAGCCTTTGCCATTGCCTTTTCATATTTCCTTTAGCCATAATAACCGAAATGAACACCCACTAGGATTTTTTTCCCACTATTCAGCTTGGAATATGTGTCCCATCAACCGTGGTTATTATTTTTACTTTTATTACATGGAACTTTCACCAAGGCTATTACATATTTCTTCCTCAGAGTGTCTTCCCACCAAACTTCGAGAGGATATTGAGGACATATTACTCATCTTCTACAAGAAGTTTCACATCATGACACTGAACATAGGTCCCTAAACATAGGCATCAAACTCATACAACTCATGTCCTACAGTAGATGGCATTCATCTAGTAATGCAACTCTTCTAGAGCGTGCTCAACATCTCTAGCACTTGTAGGACAAACCACGCCATCTCCTAAACCTGCATAACATTGTAGCACATATGAACATCCCTGAATAACATCTCCATCATCATCATCATGAAACCAACAAAATACTACAATAAGTCATCTCCATGGAGCACATGCCAACACAAGGCAACTCCTCCATGAAAACCATACTTGTAGCAAGCTACATCATTAAGAGGTTGACATCAAGGGTTAACATCAATGCCAAAATAACCATCTTAATGCCAACTCAACCAGCTGCAACCATGCTGTTAGCATCTAATTTGAACCTTATGCTGAAAGAAGGCAAATCAGGGTAACCTCAAACCATGCTCAGCCTTGTAGCTAGCCCTACAAGGCCGGGAGAGGGCTCTCTCCGTGAAAAATATTCAATGAATTATAACCAAAAACTGATTTTAGGCTAGGTATAATAATTTGAAATGTTTTTATAAATTTTTAGGGTTGTATGGAACAGATGGGGTTGGGCAGTTTGACACTGGGGAATTAAATCAGAGATATTGGGTATTTCATGGGGCAAGGTAGTTAGGGATTTTAACAACTTAGTTTTAATAATGACGGAATGTTTAAGATTGGTGAGGAGCTAAAAAGGGCATAGGAGATGGATCCTTTTCAAACAACAGAAAACATAAGAGTATTGAATGATTTCCCAAGGTCGAACATTATACAATGGATTCTACTTATCTATCTTGAAAGCATTCAACTAGATTTGTGAATGAATGGATGGAAAACATAACAATTAATAGATGAACACAAAGGAAAGAACAGTGCTAAAATCCATACCACAGGGATCCCATAAATCAGTGTTGCATTTATTTATTAATTCCCTACCAAACTATTACAAATGGAGCGCAGAGTGTCCTCAAATGATTTCCAACTTATTCCACACTTTATTCCCCCCTTTACAAATGATGAAGAATTACATTAAATATACAGAATTTGAGGGGAGTAGATCCACAGAAAAAGGAGCTATTTTACCAGCTCAGAAACCAAAATCCTAACATAGAAAATAAACCAACCAGATGCCCCTGAAAAAAAGGAGAAACAATACATTCTGATCATCTGGATGCTTTGCAGTTGCTCAAACAGAGGAGAAGAAAGACAAAATTGGAACCATTTCTCCTTTTTATCGTTGTTGTCATGCTATAATGATCTCTGTGTTTATATTTAGCTCTTGGCTTTGACTGTTTGTCTCTGTCTTTTCTCTTTGAATAAAAACCAACTGTCGAAGAAAATGCCTTTGAAACCGATGAAAACCACTTTTACCGTTTCAATGAGGAAAAGTCCCTTTTGAGTGAAAAAGGGCAAAGGAAAGGATGGTGGGCCCAAGATGCGATCGCGAATCGCAATCGGAAAGGGGGGAAGGTGTATTGGGACAATGCGATTTTGAAACTGCGATGCGATAGTGTATAGTGGAAGTCTCATGGGAAAATCACAATCGCAATCGGAAATCGCAGCAGGAGAGGAGTGGGCACATTGAAATGATAATTTGCGATGCGATGGAGTAATACAATAGAGTGGGGGGTAATAAATGAGGGAAAACGATGTCCGATGATATAAATCCCTTTAAAACAAACAAAAATGAGTTTTTCTCTTTACAAAGGAAAACACCCTTTTTCATTGAAAAAGCGGAAGGAATTTAAGGTGGGGCCCATGGAAAATCGCAATCGCAATCGGGAGAATGAGTGGAGCGGGAGTAAAGTGTCATGGGAAAAATGCCGATTGCGATGGCGCGATGGCTTATGAGCCATCCAATCGGAAGGGTGGATCGACGGTGGAGATGTGATCGGCGGGAGTCAATCGCATCGAAATTGATCATGGGAGTGGGGACAAAGTTGGGAGTGCTGCAAAGTTTGCGATGCAATTACATGCAGGCCGTCAAATCGTTGAGAAGATCAACAGTTAGGATATGATCGGAGGGAGTCAATCGCATCGGCGTTTCAGAACTATGCGATGCGATGAATTGGGGGCAGGGATAGCAACGATGTGATTGTGATCGGATCAAAGGGATCAGAGATGGCTTAATCGCATCGGAGGTTTATGGGTCAAAGGGACTTTTGCGATCGATTGGGAAATCGGATCGGGGAAAAGGGTATTTCAATGAAACACTTCGAAATTATATGAAAAGGTAAAGTTACAAAGTCTAAGGGATAAATGAGAAAAGGGGTGAGGTTAGGCTTTTGGGGTCTTTTGTTCACTTAGGCATATTTTCCAATCTAGAAGTCAGTTTAGGGAGTATAATATACCATTGGAAATCTCTTTCCGGGCTCCTTCTGATGGAAATACTTAGAACATGATTTTATATGAAAAGGTTGTGGAAAACACCTTTGAAAAGCAGGGTGTTGGCTTTGTGGAGATAGCAGCTTCTGAAGTTCAACTGATTACATATGAAGACATAAAATTACATAAAAGATGATAATAAAAGCAAAGTACCATGTTTTCACCTCAAAACATGGTTTTGAGGTGAAAATTGCATCAAGCTCAATAGAACAATTCTTTGATTTTTCCAAATACTGCGCCTTTGAGTTTATTTGACCTCCTCATGACCTTCCTTATATTTATTGACACTTGACTCATTAATTTGACCATGATGAGACCCTAGAACCTAATGAGACCAACCCTATGACCTAATAATATGAATTGGGAGTGAAAGTGAATCAAGACTGAAGACCATAGAGAGGAGAATCAACAAGTTTTTTTCATGAGGGAAGACTGATGAAAAACCACTACCATCAATGAATCCATGACCTAATGGAATGATGAAAATTTATGGTATGGGACTCCTAATATGCAAATGCAAAAGAGTAAGTTTGATCACTGATGGTAGTATGACAAACCTGACACTAACATTGGCTCCAATGGGGATGGTAGCTCCTTGGAGGTGCCAAAAACATCGTAGACCAAGTAGCCTTATCCATTGGGAAAAAATGGTCAAAATACTGAAAACTGACACAATGCAGATTGAATCTGACTCAAACTATGACTGAAAACTTAAATGAAAACCAGCAAACCTTACACATATCATTCAAGTTTTATAGCCTTCACCTTGGGCCCCAAACTTCAATGACCGTGTACTTGAAGTCTGACCAACAATGGCATGGTATATGCAATTATTAAGACATAAATTTGAATCCATTATCTCAGAAGTGGTAGTACTTCAAAAGCCTACCATTCACTGGTCCTCCAGGGCAATCTTGGCCGTCCATCTCTGTGAGCAAGAAAGCATTTTGTCTCCTGTATGATGAAATCTTGTATGGTCCTTTCCATAGGTTGTCGAACTTACCATGCTTCCCTTTGTCCTCATTTCGTGCATCCCATCTCAACACCACATCTTCCAACTGAAATTTTTCTACTTTGGCTTTACGGTCATAGATTTTCTTTATCTTTTCCTGCAACAGAATAGTGTTCTAAGAAACTTCCTCCCTTGTTTGCTGAAGGTGGATCATTTGGTTGATCCTTCGCTGATTATCATCTTTTTCACTGCCAACCTCTTGCAATAGTCTCATGACCGGAACTGTAAGCGATGTAGGAAAAATAACATCAGTACCATAAACCAATTCAAATGGTGACATACCTATGGATTTTTTGCTGTTGACTCTATCTGCCGATAACGCGTTGATGAGCTTTCGATGCCAATTTCTCCTATTGGCTTCCAACATTTTCTTGATTATGTTTATTAGAGATTTATTCGATGATTCTACCAGGTCGTTTCCTTGTGGGTAGTATGTTGTTGAATGACCCAACACAATATTGTATTTGTCGCAGAACTCCACCATATTTTAGATCTAAACGCTGCTGCGTTATTTGTTATGATTTTGTGAGGGCAACCAAAACGAGACAAGATATTTGATTCTAGAAATTGAATGATTACCGTATCAGTGACCTGCCGTGCTGGAATGGCGTCGATCCATTTGGTGAAGTAATATGTACCTATCAAGATCCATCGATGTTGCGCTGATGATGCGGGATGGATTTACCCTATGAAATCAAGTCCCCACTGCTGAAAGGGAGCATTTACTGAAACTGGTTTCAAAGGAAGAGGAAGCAATTTCCTTTTTCCTTGGAAAACTTGACACTCGTGGCAACTCATCACTGTTTTGTACAAATCTGAAAATAAAGTGGGCCAATAATATCCTTCTCTCAACACTTTGTTGGCTGTAGTTTTCCAAAACAAGTGACCACCACAATCACTTTTGTGGAAGTCATGCATCACTTGCTGAGCCTCATTTTCAACCAAACAATTAAGAAGAATACCTCCTGGATATTTCCAATACAGAGCATTATTTAGAATACAAAATTTAGCAGACTTGAGTTTTAGTGATCTACCTTTGCTTCTAGACATCCCGAGAGGTGGTGAAAGATGTTGAAGGACCTAAACTATGTCAGAATACCATGGTGATTGTAGAAAAATGTCTGAAACCGAAACCAGCAAACCTTCATCCTCGTCCTCTGACATTGCTGCTATGAAATTTATATCCAGAGCGCGCAGGTTTGATTGTGCCATTAATTTGGCCAAGCCTTTTCCTTTGATCAACTTTGTGGGTTTAATCTCCAAATCATATTCCAACATTACTGCTATCCACTTACCTCTTATTCCCTCTGGATCAGTTTGCATAAAGACATCTTTCACTGCTACATTAGGAACATATGCTATGGTATGTGAATGCATAATGTATACTCTAAAATCCTTCAATGCTTTTATAAGGGCCAATTTTTGTTTCTCAATGATATTATACCGCAAAGCAGCATCTCGAATGGTCCTACTGAAAAATGAAATGGGTTGTTCTATCTGATCTCTCTCTTGCATCAAAACCGCAGCCAAAGTATGCTCCGATGCAAATGAAAATATAATGAAATCTTGAGTATAGTCAGGACTAATCAAGACTGGGGCATTGGACAGAGCAAACTTTACCAGATTAAATGACTTGATAGCCTCCTCACTCCATTTGACAGCGTTATCCTTCTTCAACATGTTAGTCATTTCCCTTAAATGTTCGACCAAATTGGGTATAAATTTGCGCAAGAAGTTCATCTTACCATTAAATGCCTGAATCTCCTTTTTGTTACGTGAAAGGTCTATGTGCTGAATTGCTTCCACTCTTGAATGATCAATGCGGATACCGTCTTTAGAGATGATATTCCCCAGCAGTTTGCCTTCATCCATAGCAAACAGACTTTTCTTTGGATTGAGAGAAATCCCAAAATTTCTGCATCGCTGAAAAACAACCTTCAAGTGGTGCAAATGTTCATCATCAGAACCAGAAAATACTGTCATATCATCCAAATAAACAACAAGAAAAACATCTTTTTCATTGGAAAAAGCGATGTCCATTGCTTGCTGGAAAGTAGCTCCAGCGTTCTTCAGTCCAAATGGCATTTTGGCATACTGGAAAGTTCCCCAGGGTGTTGTGAAGGCAGTTTTGTCTTGGTCTTTTTCATGCACCAAGATCTGATTATAGCTTGAGTAGCCATCGAGTAGTGACATCCTTGATGCTCCAACTACTCTCAGCATAATATAGTCCATCTTCGGAAGTGGATAGTTATCCTTTAAGGATGCTTTATTCAGATTCCGGAAATCTATGCACAACCTTATCTCTCCTGTCTTTTTACATACTGGGACCAAATTTGAAATCCAGTTAGAAAATCTAATGGGGACAATGATACTAGCCTTATACAATCTGTTTACCTCTTTTTCAATGGATGTCAGCAACTTTGGGTTGATCCTTCTCAGCTTCTGTCTAAATGGCTTATGATCCGGCTTGATGGGAATAGTATGCTGAATTATATTTTTGTCATACACCTTCAAATCTGAATAATCCCACACAAACACATCAGAGAATTCGGAAAGCAATTTAACATACTGTTCCTTTACCTCAGGGGACAATGCTTTTGATAACTTCACAAGCTTAGGCTTGTCAGCTGTTCCAAGATTAACCTCTTCTACTTCTTTATTAGTAGGCACCGGGCTCGGTTTCTTAGCAACATCATCTTGATCAAAAAGCTCCTCTAAAGGTATGAGACCTCTAGGAATTACATTGTCTTTCAGCTACAACACATCCATCTGATTTGCTTCGATTTCTTGATCATCGACCTCATGCTCACCCTCTATGGGAGTATCCTTGAATTTTCCTTCACTCTGCAAAAAGGCATTGATTTCATTGTCATCCCAAAACACTTTCCAATACCTTAAATTATCTAGAACAACAGGCCGATGTTTGACATAAATTTCAAATTTGTTGCTGGAATTCATTGGAATCTTCAAATTGCTTGCAGTAGTGGCAAGAGAATCTGCAATAAGATTTTTCATTCGGGGTATTGTTGTCAAAGTGTACTCAGAAAACGTCCTCAAGATGTCTAGGACTACATTTCTGTAGGCCCTCAATCTTGAATGATTTGCTTGGTACTCTCCTTTTACAATTTTGATTATCAACTCCGAATCTCCATAGACAGAAATTCTCTTTGCCTTTAGCTTCTTCAAAATTTTCAAACCTGCAATCAAAGCTTCATACTCTGCTTCATTGTTAGAGCAGTCAAAAGCCAACTTGTAAGCACATACTCTAACATTACTAGGAACTTTTTCAGGCTGGAAAACAGGGCTCCGAATCCATATTCCTATACCAGCATCGTCCTTACCAACAGCTCCGTCAAAGTCCATGCTCCAAAGGCCTTCTTCTTCTTCTGCTAGATGCTGAAATTTTGCTTCTTTCTCCACTTTATCTTGACTGATTTCTGCATCTTTCTGCTGTTCGTTGTCTTTTCACTGCTGGCAGGCAGTAAGCTCAGAAATGCTTGCTTCTTTATCTTGTTCCTGTTTAAAGACTTCCCTAAAATTTTCTGAAATTGCAGGTACTTCATCTACCTCTACCAACTGAACATTTTCATCATTCAAACCACCATCTGAATATAATACAAACGATTCTAAATTTGTGTGGACTGCATTAATTGGATGATTTACTGGTTTCTCTTTGCTGGTGATCATGTATTTCATTTTCTTCTCCCTGTATAGTTTTCTCAACTGACCGAACACGGGAATGGTGGCATAAGAGAAATCAAGCTGAATGGTCCCTTTCAATTTTGCACCCCATGACTGGGACAAAAGCATTCCAAACCATGGTGGAACATCAACAACAACCATATCCATCAAAACATTCTTGGCCGGGATTTGATCTAAAGAGACTACCAAGTCTTTGATAAGACCAATACAATGGACCCTACCAGAGTAAAAGGAATACAAATCATGGTATTTACAGGTAATATCACGACCCAACTTCTCCATAATGGCTTTAGGCATCAAGTTGTGTGAGGCTCCGAAGTCCAACATAACATTATGTAAAATGAACTCATGCAATCTAAGACTCAGGTAGAAGGGAGAGACTTCACTCTCTTTAGACTAACCTTCTATGGCTGGACCAAAAATAAGTTCAGGATAATCATCTTCAGTATTTACCATATCTGATACAGAGTCTATTTGCAAAATTATAGACACCTGATGTTTATAAGTACTGTTTTTAACTAATTTATTCAAGGGCATGGACACCTTCAGTTTGGAAATTTCATTTTCCCAATTAAAAGATGGAACTTTTTCTACCTCTTTGACAGGAGGATCCTTCTTTTCCACTTGCTCCTTTGTTGCGCTAAGCTGGTTCTTTTCATTTGCGATGTTAATCACTGAGGATGCCTTGTTGGGAGAGGGATCAACAGGCTCTTTACCTTTTCTTTAAGTATTTGAGGAGTCATTCTTCGATTGCTTCTCTTTCCTTCTGAATGGGATTGATGGGCACATCTTTGCTCCTCAAATAATATTGCTTCTGTTGAGCTAACAAAGCGTTCATTTATCCTCTTTGATAATCATCAGACTCTTCCTCTATCGCTACATCATTGGCCAATATGAAATCTTCATCTTTTCGAATGTCTGCAATCGCTGTATATTCTTCATCTTCTGTGAGAAAGATGGGTGTACCATCAGCAGTGAAGAAATAGTTGGCTTCAACGACTGGATCATCATCATCATCTGTCTCCATTCCCTGAACATAGTTTTGCTGCAAAGGAGTTCTGATCTGCTGCTGTTGTGTTGCTTGGTCCTGCGTTCTATGTTCTCTCTGCTTAATTCGGAATTGTGGCTGCTGATGTCCTCTAAAATTCAGATTCCTGATTTGAGCTTCAGGTCTATCTGAAATAGTCAACTGATCAACCATCTTTTCCACTATTCGGATTAAAGTATCCATCTTACTATCTGAAGGAGAGGCTTCTTCTTTCATAGTTACTCTCTTTTCGGCTCTTGTCCGCGCTCTTCTGGCTAGCAAATTTGCTTCTATGCTCACAGCTATCTTCTGCATGTCTTCAAGTGTGGTAGGATCTCGTTCTCGTAGCTGATATGCCATATCAGCATCGAAACCATTTGGAAACTTGAGAAAAGATAACTCCATGGGGGGCTTCAGGTTGGCCGGAATAACATTATATACAACATTAAATATTACACAATAATCCTGTACAGTTTCACCCACATTTCTTTTAATATTTCATATTCAAACAAGATTTGGAGTGGGTTTTTCTTTACCTCCCACCAGTCTAAGAATTGTCTATGTAACTCCTGCAAATTGTGGATAGAGGCTGTTGGTAAGGCTCTGAACCATTTTCGAACTTCACCTCCAAAGCTTTGTACAAACAATCTTGTGGTTACATTCTCTGCCTCTACCTCATGAAGGTCAAAGAAGTCATTCATCTTATCAACATGCTGTTGGGATGTGATACTCTGAGTGGCATCAAAGATAGGAATTTTACTTTGATAATCAGCAGGCACATCATTCAGGTTCTGAGGTAAAACCAGGGGTACATACCGGGCAACCATGACTCGAGGTGGATTAATAACAACGTTTGTGATACTAGGATTCAAGGGAGGTGTTGATGGAGGAGTCGAAAGCTGATAATTGACTTCTGAAACTGATGGGAATGCTGATGAATTAAGGGGAGGAAATGTTGTTTCTGATAACTCTGAAGGCTCAGGGATATTCGTTACAGTGATATATGTCTGAGGGGAATTCAAAATATAATCATCAATTGATATGTTTGCCCTTTGAACTTCAAGATCTACAAGAAATTTTGGATCTAAAAATGTGTCATCAAGTGCAGTTTCAGATTTATTTCTGAACAAAGAAAGCTCAAAAAATTCATCAAAAGAGAGATCTTCTACAAACAACCACTCACTGGGCCAAGTATGGGATCTAAAAATAGGTCTAGGGCTTAGTGAACCTTCTTGTCCATTGATTATTCTTGGAATAAGATTAGGATTTTCAAACACAGGGGGAGGATTTGGATCAGGGTTAGCCCTTGTGTACCTCCTTGAAGCCAGTGTGATCAAATTTCTACTTTACAATATTTTATTTCATACTAACAAACTCTGAACCTCATCATCCAGAGTCTAAGAATTTATATGGAAGATATTACTGGGGTGATCAGTCTTTTATGCTAAATAGTCCCTAGTTGCCAGAAATGTTAGCACCTAATTTGAACCTCAGGCTGAAAGAAGGCAAATCAGGGTAACCTCAAACCACGCTCAGCCTTGTAGCTAGCCCTACAAGGTCAAGAGAGGGCTCTCTCCGTGAAAAATATTCAATGAATTATAACCACAAACTGATTTTAGGCTAGGTATAATAATTTGAAATGTTTTTATAAATTTTCAGGGTTGTATGGAACAGATGGGGTTGGGCAATTTGAAACTGGGGAATTAAATCAGAGATACAGGGTATTTCATGGGGCAAGGTAGGCAAGTATTTTAACAACTTGGTTTTAATAATGACAGAATGTTAAAGACTGGTGAGGAGCTGAAAAGGGCATAGGAGATGGATCATTTTCAAACAACAGAAAACAGAAAGTATTGAATGATTTCCCAAGGCAGACCATTATACAATGGATTCTACCTATCTATCTTGAAAGCATTCAACTAGATTTGTGAATGAATGGATGGAAAACATAACAATTAATAGATGAACACAAAGGAAATAACAGTGCTAAAATCCATACCACAGGGACCCCATAAATCAGTGCCGCATTTCTTTATTAATTCCCTGCCAAACTATTACAAATGGAGCATAGAGTTTCCTCAAATGATTTCCAACTTATTCCACACTTTATTCCCCCCTTTACAAATGATGAAGAATTACATTAAATATACAGAATTTGAGGGGAGTAGATCCACAAAAAAAGGAGTTGTTTTACCAGCTCAGAAACCGAAATCCGAACATAGAAAATAAACCAACCAGATGCCCTTGAAAAGAAGGAGAAACAATACATTCTGATCTTCTGGATGCTTTGCAGTTGCTCAAACAGAGGAGAAGAAAGACAAAATTGGAACCATTTCTCCTTTTTAACGTTGCTATCGTGCTATAATGATCTCTGTGTTTATATTTAGCTCTCAGCTTTGACTGTTTGTCTTTGTCTTTTCTCTTTGAATAAAAACCAACTATCGAAGAAAATGCCTTTGAAACCAATGAAAACCACTTTTACCGTTTCAATGAGGAAAAATCCCTTTTGAGTGAAAAAGGGCAAAGGAAAGGATGGTGGGCCCAAGATGTGATCGCGAATCGTAATCGCAAATCGCAATCGGAAAGGGGGAAACGTGTATTGGGACAATGAGATTTTGAAACTGTGATGCGATAGTGTATAGTGGAAGTCTCATGGGAAAATCGCAATCGCAATCGAGAATCGCAGCAGGAGAGGAGTGGGCACATTGAAATGATAATTTGCGATGCGATGGAGTAATACAATAGAGCGGGGGTAATAAATGAGGGAAAATGATGTTCGATGATATAAATCCCTTTAAAACAAACAAAAATGACTTTTGCTCTTTACAAAGGAAAACACCCTTTTTCATTGAAAAAGCGGAAGGGATTTAAGGTGGGGCCCATGGACAATCGTAATCGCAATCGCGAGAATGGGCGGAGCGGGAGTAAAGTGTCATCAGAAAAATGTTGATTGCGATGGTGCGATGGCTTGTGAGCCGTCCGATCGGAAGGGTGGATCGACAGTGGAAATGCGATCGGCGGGAATCAATCGCATCGGAAGTTATCATGGGAGCAGGGACAAATTTGGGAGCACTGCAAAGTTTGCGATGCGATTACATGCGGGCCGTCAGATCGTTGAGAAGATCAACGATCGGGATATGATCGGAGGGAGTCAATCGCATCGGTGTTTCGGAACTATGCGATGCGATGAATCGGGAGCAGGGATAGCGACGATGCGATTGCGATCGGATCGGAGGGATCAAAGATGGCTTAATCACATCGGAGGTTTTATGGGTCAAAGGGACTTTTGCGATGCGATTGGGCAATCAGATCGGGGAAAAGGGGATTTCAATGAAACACTTCAAAATTATATGAAAAGTTAAAGTTACAAAGTCTAAGGGATAAATGAGAAAAGGGGTGAGGTTAGGCTTTTGGGGACTTTTGTTCACTTATGCATATTTTTCAATCTAGAAGTCAGTTTGGGGAGTATAATATACCGTTGGAAAGCTTTTTCCGGGTTCTTTCTGATGGACATACTTAGCACATGATTTTACACTGAAAATGTTGTGGAAAACACCTCTGAAAGGCAAGGAGGCGGCTTTGTGGAGATAACAGCTTCTGAAGTTCAACTTATTACATATGAAGACATAAAATTACATAAAAGATGATAATAAAAGCAAAGTACCATGTTTTCACCTCAAAACATGGTTTTGAGGTGAAAATTACATCAAGCTCAATAGAACAATTCTTTGATCTTTCCAAATACTGTGCCTTTGAGTTTATTTGACCTCCTCATGACCTTACTGAAATTTATTGACACTTGACTCATTAATTTGACCATGATGAGACCCTAGAACCTAATGAGACTAACCCTATGACCTAATAATATGAATTGGGAGTGAAAGTGAATCAATACTGAAGACCATAGAGAGGAGAATCAGCAAGTTTTTTTATGAGGGAAGATTGATGAAAAACCACTACCATCAATGAATCCATGACCTAATGGAATGATGAAAATTTATGGTATGGGACTCCTAATATGCAAATGCAAAAGAGTAAGTTTGATCACTAATGGCAGTATGACAAAAGTGACACTAAAACGTGCTACAAGTAAGACATCCACACATCAGCTAGGATATATAGGGTTGACATCAATGCCAACATGAGCTAACTGCCATCATTAACCAATGCCAACATCATTTAGCTAGGACCATGCATGTCATAATGCCAATGATGGGGACCAATTAAGCTAACCCCCAGGGATATTCTAATGCAATGTCACATCACAATTTCATTGCATGTTTTAACCAACAACTGTTTAATATATGAATTTAATTTATAAGGTGGTTGAAGACTATGAGTTACTAGTTATTGTCGCATAATCCAAAATTCTTTTAATAAATTACCATACTTCAATTAGTAGTTTAAAGTTCGATTTTTTTTATTCCCATCAAATACTATGATAATCTTGAAGTAATAATGGATGGTTTAATTATCAATAAGCACATGGGAAACTGATACATCAAGAATGTCTGGTGTGGCCAAAAAGTACAAATAGAACTGACAATATTCGAGCTATGAACTAGGTGGTGGTTGCATCACTAGTACATTATACTATTACGTGGTTACATAGTGAACAACATACATCCAACAAACATAATCTTAATGGATAAAATGTAGTATGTAAGGAAGTTAAAGCTGGTTAATACTCACATATAACCATTTGTGGATTAATGAATATTTACAAGTGTCAAATATATGTCAACATTTGTAACCACTTATTCATTAATTTCTTCTGGAAAATATCACACTACAAGGAAAAGACCTTCTAGTGAAGGTTTTTTTTTTTAACAGCAAAGAGTACTAGTATTATATTAATCCATGCTCGGATCATGGCTAAGAGGGAAAGTTACATTTCAAAATCTTGCCAAAATTAGGTAGATTGTTTTCCTTTGTTGCTAGACTTGCCCATATTCTAAATAGGACTACAAAATACAACATGGCTATTACTGATACAATAATATATACATTACAATATTGACCAAGTAGAAAATACATTTATAAGTCCACATAAAAAACTATTAGATGATTAACCATTTGGGTATGCAAGTTTGTTGAGGTCGAATCCAGTGGGCTCCTCATTAGTGAGGGAGTTCTTCTAGGGAAGCTGGAATTTTAAATCCTCGAGCTGACTGCGCAATGCATATATTTCATCCTCCAGTTGGAGTATTTTCTGGTTTTTTTCCATATTTTTCTCACTCATTATGCAAGCCTCCACTTGCTGCAACTAGAAACATCTCTTCAGCTCTGACAAACCTTTTCTTATCTCATAATGCTCCCTCTGAAAAGGAGTGCATAGGTGCAGGGAGATAGTTTCTAGTGGAGGACATGACTTCCAGTTCCTTTCAGTTCTATAGGCCACCCTTCTTGAGTGCTTGTGGAAATATCCCCAACATTCTAGTTCCATGATCTCAGTGAACAATAAGTTGAGATTACAGTTGTTCCAGGACCCAATTTTTTGAATTATGAGCGAAACTTTCCCAAATTTCCACCCACCTATTTCAATTGTTTCAGGTCTCTCCACAGTTCCCTCAATTCCCAAAGACAAATTCCAGAAACAACCCCACCAGAGAGAAAAATCACCTCTAGGGTCAAAATCCACACCCAATGCCAAGAGACCAATCCAAGACCAGACACAATTCACAATGGGCCAACCCACAATTCCTCTTAGATACAGTTGCAAATGTTCAGAAGACCCAAGCCTGATGGTGAGAGAAACAAAACTTAACCTCCCCAACCCGACTAGCAGAGACACAAACCTTAACCTCCCCAGCCTGACAGTTGTAATCCCATAAACCCACAGGAAGCTCCACTCAGAACCCTGGGTCCTGCCACCACCTTACTGCAGGACCTCGACCTTTCCATGACTAGAATTATGATAACCAAACCTAAATTTATAATGAATTAGGAGATTGTTGATTGGATTCTTACTTTCAGAATCCTCTCTCTTGTCCATGATTACTTCGATAGTTGAAACGTCCATGTTCTGGTGCAAATTAACTACCCCTCACGCGAGCCATCCGATCATTCTCTGCGAAATTAATTGAGACACATTCTTTGAGGCGCTCACATGGTTCTAGTAGCCTGGATCATGCGTTTGGCCTATTTTAGTGAATGAACTTTGAAACTTCCCATGCTTATACCATTCCGCCTACCAAGTTTCCTACACTTTCTTGTACTATTTCCATTAGGATATATAATGATAATGCACGACCACCATATCACCGTGACGTGCCTTGTTCTGTGAGCCCCCATGCTGAGGGGAGAGGAGATGCGGGGATGGAGGGTGTGGGAGCATGGGAATGGAAGGGTGAAGGGGAAGTGGGTAGGGGTAAGGAAGGGAGAGATGGAGGGGTTAGGGGGAAGGCAACGAATGAAGGGAGGGGACGGGAGGGTAGGAGAGCAAAGGGGTCGAGGAAAGGAGTGATGACAAAGGAAAATAGAGATGAATAGGTGAGGAGAAGCCATTAATCAAACTCTGAAAACAACAAGCTTAAGGAAGCTAATGTCCCAATTTATCTCTAAATTCCCTTCTGCTTTGTTACTGTTCTTGTCAAGAGGGTGGACCCTTTCTTTTAACAAGTTTCTATCCATAATCATGACTAGGGTATAGGGTAGTGACCTTTAATTATGTTTACTTGGCTCTTTCTTTCCTCTCTTTGGAAGGCTTGGTTAGCTTGAGTGTCTACCTCCTGGTTCAACCTTCTTAATATATGGTAGAAATGAACTTTTTTCAAATAGGCAACAAAGTCCTTTGATTCTTTCAAGGATTTGATTCAGCTTATTTTTTTGAGCCGCATCATTGTTGACTATGTGCTTTATAATGAGGAGGGAGTCCCCCAAAATGTTCATAAACCTGATCCCTCTCTGCTGAGCAATGAGGAGGCCAAAGAAGAGTTCAGATCCCTCTGCTTGAATGTTTTTCTTCTTACCTAGTCCCTATTCATACCAATCTACTATTGTTCCTTCAGGGTTGATGAAAACCCCTCCCCCTCATGCCACCCCACCTTCTAGCGAATGTTATAACGAAGGTTTTTAGTGTTATAAAATTGGAAAAAAATGGAAAAAAAACGTCTGCTAAAATATATGTTTGTGGGAATGGATGTTTTAGTGGAGCTTATAGCAAAACTTCATCACCACTAGAAAAATTTGGATACCTAGAGCTTTTTTTTTTTTTTTAAATCCAGTGCGCTTTATGGAATAAGCAACCCTGGTGCGCTACTTATAGAAATGCACCGGGCTTCATACATAATAAAAAGAATCGAGACATTTTTTTTGTTGTAACCACCACTATGCTTACAACAAAAAAATCCCTGGTGCATTCAACTCAAAGAGCATCGAACCTTGAAACGTATATTGTGTTGATGCTTATATAAAAAAAGCCTTGGTCATTCTTTGATGAATGAATGGCTCTAGGGCTTGAAAAAAATAATTGCAGTTCAAGTGTTTTCTCTTAAACATGCAACACCGACACGTCTTGTTTACGTAAACACACTAGTGCGAATGCTATATAGAGGATCCGGTGCTATTAATTTTAACATTGCACCGGGAATGGAAATAATATTTTGTAAAACCAGAGGGTGTTAGTTCTATGAAGCACTAGTGCATTAAGAGTTACAATGCACTAGAGCATTAATTAAAAACAATACCAGTGCTTGAAGACCTGAAAGCCCCGGTGTTGTTGTTTTCCGAAAAGACACCGATTATGCTGAAATATGACGTCACAGTGATTTTTTTCAAGTAAAGCACCGGTGCATTGTTATGTTATGGACGCGCCAATGTTTTGTATGATATTTTCTCTTTTTTGGAGACATCGATATGTGATAATGCAATTATTGTAATTTTTAAAATTCTTTATTCATTGAGAAATTGACATATCTTAAAACAATATTCATATAAATTAATATTTGATAGTACATTTGTATATGATGTTTACATTAATTTGTTATATTATCAGATTTCGCATCTCTTCATTATAATGTTTAATCATCTGTATATTTAATCAATGGTGTAAAATTTCACAACAACATTGGATAACACAATAGAATAAATTAAAATGTATTTTATTAGATATCAATAAGAGACACTATGTTAGCCCACGTGGTGTAGAATAGTCGGTGATGGGGTGCACTGTTAAGGCACTCCGTTCTGTAAGGTCACCGGTTCGAAACCCGTGGGTGGCATGGGAGGAGAAAAAATGGGAAAAAAAAATTAGGATTAGTCTGAACCAAAAAAAAAAAAAAAAAAGAGACACTATGTTCATGATTACATTAAATAAAATGTCTTATTTTCACAAACATTTATTTCAAAAAATACAATAGGTTGCATTGATATATAAATATATCATCATTATTCGCTGGAACTGTTGTCAGTGCTCGACCTACTCCCAAGACTTGAGTTATTTGGAGGAATGTTTTGCTAATTGCATCGATTGTTTTCATCGTCTCAATCTTGTTCCATCTGCAAATATAAAAATAAAGTGTAAAGGGTGTATCTACATTGGCGAGAATAATGAAAATTGAAATAAACAATATACATTATTTCAAAACCAAATCTCATGCTTTCTTTCAACAACTCTTTTTTGGGCATAGTTCCATACTTTGTTTCCTACAAGTTTTATACCCCATAATAAATCATATATTTAATACAAAAGATTTTTTGTTCTATTAATTATAAAATCAAAGAAGTGAAACAACATAGATACTTACAAATTCCACAATTAATTTTTGATATGCCAACATATACTCACAACCGTTATTTAACCCGATGTGAATCAATTCTTCCGATGGATCTTCTTTGTATGTTAACACCTATTTGACATTGAAGGATGATTGTTGTAAAGCAACTTAAAATATACAAAAATGAAACCTTCAGTTATAAGGAAATATTAACAATTATTCACAAATTTTGAAATCAACCATTTTATTCCTTGTCATTATGTTTTATGTGTTGAATGAGTTCCATCTTGTTTTATTTTCTGCAAGAAAATACTTGAAAAATAATACTTAATGCTAAATTAATTTTTTATATGTACGAAGTGAATCATGATTACATACATTTGAAGCACGTTGTTGTTGAGATACTCCTCTTGTGATGCAATTATGTCCATTTCTTTGACCTTCTCCTTATACATTTTTTTGGACATTCCTACTGGTATGTTTCTTATATTAGCGCTTTGATCATTTGATATTTTCATAATATTCCTAAAAAAAAGTAATAAACTATTTTATAATGATATATGAAAACTATGCAACAAAATCAATATTAATAAATTAATGGTTTGTAGTAATATATACATATAATTTTATAAAATAATTTTATCCAATTAGGATATTACCTTTTGAATGATTATTTTTTTGTGTATGTTTTTTCTATTGCAAGTCTAGCATGTCTCATTGACCATTGCTCTCGAAACACTTCTCGTAATTTATATAGGATTTCTTTCTTAGAATCATTGCATTAATTTTTGTATTGTAACTGGAAAGTACGTCTATATGTTCCTTCCACTAAATCCCTCATAGTTTTGTAAAAAAATTACCCCCTTTCATTAACCTCCAACACTATTGCAGATGAGCTAATGACCAATTCATTGTCATTTACATGTTCCATAATTTTTATTTTCTTAGAACGACATTGATATTTTCCTTCGTTGTTTCTCCCTGTAGAACATTAAACATATATGAATTAACAGATTGTTTGAAACATGTTATACAATATTCTTAAGTATATTATTAAAAAAAAAAAAAACTCATATTGAAAAATATTTTTTCATTCACTTGATTCATGATTCTGCAATTTTTCTATCAGACTTTTATGCTATTTTTCACTTATATTAGAAATAACCTTATCGAATTTGTTCATTTTGTGGCTTTGCATGACAGACACAACCTAATACATATTAGTTAAAGTTACATATAGTTTAAACATATTAATTTTGTAAAGAATTTACAAAGAACTTGCCTTCTTTGATTTTTTGATGTGTTGTCATTGTGTCGATCAATATGTTTGTTATTTGAGACCTTATGAGACATTTTTTTATCAATATTCAACCTGTAACATTCAATGTAGAAGCCATTAGATATATTTTACAAATAAATCAAATAATTTTCAGCCAAAACAAACTCTGGTAACCGGTTCATTCTTTTGAATAAACGCACCAATGCATTTATTCAGATAAACACACTAATGTGTTTATTCAAATAAACGCACCGATGCATTTATAGGAATAAACACACTAGGATTTTAATTGTTCAACATCGTCATGGAAAATTATTATTTTTAAATAATTTTAAATTAGGATGAGACGATTTGTAAGGCTAAACACACCGCACTGATTTAATGGTGCTATTAGGAACATACGCATCGGTGTGTTATATTACACTGGGAGAAACGATGAATAGACTAGACATAATCGAAAGTGTTATAATATATTGGTGCGTTAAAGTACTCAGGTAGCCTTAGTGTGTTATGATACATAAGGTGCACTACAAAACATATAGACGTTTTTAAAAATTGGAGAGGGTTGACGGTGCGATTTATAAGGCTCAACAGACCACAATGATTTAACAGTGCTATTAGGAACATGCACATTGGTGTGTTATATTACACCGGGAACAACGATGAACAAATTAGATAGAATCAAAAGTGTTATAATTTACCGGTGTGTTGTATTACTCGGGTAGCACTAATGTGTTATGTTATAGATGGCACACCGCACAACATATAACCATTTTTAAAAAAATGGAGAGGGTCGACAAGGTTTAGATATAATTCAATAAGTGATTCCCCTAATTTATTTGTCAAACACCCTATATATCGCAAGTACACAGACCCATTAAATCTAAAACGCCTGGGAGGACATGGTGGATGGAAAGTTAAAGGAAGATTGTCGAGCACTGGCAGAGCAAGATCACTCCACGTCAGAAGGATGTGTGCCAGGACGAGGGCAGTGACCCAACTGGTGAAATAAATGTTTAATAATCATCATGAGTCAACAAGTAACGGTTGTTAGGGAAGATAAAGGAGGTATCTGTCGTCAAGATATGAAGGACATGAACTATCACGATATGAGGGAAACACACAACTATCACGCGACTATCCTCATATGTTGTCCCATCCTCACACGAATGTACTGTAGCACCATTGGTAAGAGAAAGTTATCAGAAATAGATGGGGAAGGTGCTCAAAGGATGAGGCAGAATGATATGTTCTGGATGTTTCCTCTATATGTTAAGGATGGAAGACACATTGGTTGCATAGTGATAAGGTTGAAGGATAAAAGGTGGAGCAGTAGCGAGAGAGAATTTTTTTATCAGAGAATCGAGGCCTCCAAGACAATTATGGCTAAGGGGAGAAATGTGGGTGGCAGGCCGCAACAGAAGCCGAGAGCAGATGCTCAGAGCTCCACGATTGGTAAGAGGACCAGAATGGAGGATACGATGAGGGAGGCAACACTAAACTATCACGCGACTGTCTCGGAGAAAGGAAAATAAATTATTGAAATCTGGGAAAATGCAGTGAGGTGCCTCTATAGGAGCATCCCATACAAAAAAATTGAAGAAGAGATCGATTGGATCATAGACACGGGGACATCTAGAACGAGGCATGCGATTTATCAAAGAAATTTGGAGACGATGTGGCATGTTAAAACCTTAGTGGAAAAGTTGCAGGTAGAGGCGGTGAAAGAGAGAACCAAAAGTCAAATGGAACACCAGCTACAACTCAAGGAAATTGAGTTGTGACTGCAGGCGGTAGAGGAGGCACTCCAAAGGGTGGGAAATATAGAGCACCTGCAAGATGATAGAATTGGAGATATGAACAAAATGTTATCAATTACCTAAAATATATCCATAACCTGAATAGCACATTGGGACAAGGATAGAGAGATCCAACCAGACTAACGAAATATAGGGTCAGAGAAATAACTGGAGCTAGCGGAAAGAAAATGGCAGCGCAGAGTGCGAGAGTGGATGCAACAAAAACTAAAACAAATAATATTACACCTGCGTCTGGGTCAGGTGTGGTGGAAGCTTTATTGAGTCTCAAAATTGTCTTCCATCTTCATCCATATTTCCATAATTTCATAACCATTTAGCCCTCACTTCATAACTATCTAGCCTAAAACCATACATCAAGTAACCATCTTCATGATCATATGGGTTAGGATCCTTGTTTTCCAAATTTATTTATTTTATATATTTTTAAGTGAATTTATGATTAAAAACTAGGAAATTAACATGGTTTCATACATATATATATGTGTGTGTGTGTCTGTGTGTTATGAGTTTTGAGACATGTGTAGGTTTATTTGGAGGTTCTATAAGGGTCTTACTTGGCCTCCTAAGCACAAATTCGAATTTCAACTCAAGAGGTGGACCATATTTCAAGGAGAAAGATCATGGAGATCTTGATGTGTCATGGGATTTGTATCTAGTATTTAGGGATACGTTGAGACAAGTACAGATCTAGTAGATATTTAAGGGATTTACATTTATTGAGAAGATATCCCTAATTCATGTGTAAATAAGAGGAACATCCTTCAAAGGAAGCTAACAAGTTGTCAATTATTCATTAGCACCAGATTTATGATTATTCATCCAACATGAGTAATATCATTTTCTCCAAATCATGAGTTATGAGTGTTTAAGATGTGATAGTTGTTCATTGTGTGCTCATTGAGGAATGGAAGGATCCCCATCAACCACAATCTACATACAACTATAACATAGTTTGATTTCTGTTATTTCATTTCATGCAAGTGTGCTTTACTTTCTGCAAGTGTGATTTGTTGAGATTGCAACAAGATGATGAGCTTAGTGGAAAGAAGTCGCCTTCACTAAGTGGGTCCGCAGGCTATTTTTGGCGCAAAGTCTAGTTTTAGACTATGTCTATTTTTAGACATATGGATCATGTTTTATGAGTTGCAGGATGCTATTTGTGGATGGTTGGTCAAGTCGGAAAAAATAGATGGACTTCTATTTTTAGACATACTGGGCGGAATCTATTTTTAGATTGCTAGTCTAAAAATAGATATGTCGAATATTATTAGCTCTTAATAATATTTGGACTAAACATTATCTTATCCTCTTGGAGCACTTCTCAAATATGGCATTTAAGTGGCATATGTCGATGTAAGGAATTACGCTATTCCTAAGGGTCAAGTGGAGCTATTGCATGGATAGTTCAGTTAGAACTCATGTGACAGAGTTTGGTGGAGTTATTGAGGTAGTTGATGGAGTTGTGTTCAGTTTAACTAAGTTAAACAGAGTTGAGCTAGTTGTATCTAGTCTAACTGATTGATACAATAGTGAGAGTGGTGAATTAATTTTAATTAATTCACTTCAATTATTAACCTATAAATCAACTAAAGAATACCGCTTAACTTAGGTATGGACAAATAAGTGACACCAAAGGAAGAGGTAGTAGCAGTGTGATCATCGGGCCAGACTATACTCGTGCATGAGTTTGCACCACACATTGATGGAGATGCCAATGAGGATTGCGCAGTACATACTAGTGGGATTCGAACCTGGATCTTGGTATTATCCATATTGGATTGCGCAGTAGAGGCAGGCTAACAAGTGGAGCAGATTGGAGCATGTGTTTTGTATGATCTGAGCTTGTGTAGTGTGTAACAATTGGAGATTGTACTGAGAGCTTGTGAGGAGTTTGTACAATGATTGTTACATGATCTCTATCATTATAATATACAGATAGTTGGGGGTTTTCAGCTTTAAGATTTCCCATAAATATTGTGTTTATATGTGTGATTGTTTATGGTTTTAATGTGCGTATGCGATTGTTTATATTTCTGCAAATTGATGATCAATAGTAGAAGAGGTTATGTATTATGCATGAAGCTCAAATAGTGTGTGATCAGGATAATCTCGGTGAATAATTTAATAGTTTTTCAAATTTCTACATGATTTACTTTCCGCAAGTATGATTTCATTTCCTAGATTTGATTTGATTGTCATTAAATTGCTTGCTTACTAGCTATCTTAGTTTGCTTGCTTGACAATTAAATCATTAGTTGCAATTTACTGCTTTCTAGATTATCATATTTTTCTTCTAATAGATTTTCACTTTAGTTATCATTAAATTTATTGCTTACTAGTTCTCATAGTTTGATTGCTTGATAACTAAATCAATAATTGTTCTAGGTTTACCCACTTTCTAGATTAGCATAGTTTGCTTCTTATAGTTATTCAAATATTAGTTTATAAGTTTTTAGAAAGGCCATGGCATTCATTCATTCCACCCTTAGAATCTAATTCAGTTTTCTTGCATGTGATTTCTTTTGCAATTTTCTTTAGTTTTACTTGTAATATGCATTTCCTTTCTTTCTTCCATCCTAAACAAACTTTCTACAATAGTTTCATTTGAGGTCCCATATATTTTGGTTTGCTTCTAAGTTTACGAAACCCCTGGATTGACAAATTAAATAATAGGGATTTAACATACCATTAAATCGCCCTACAAGCTCCATCAATGTCCCTGTATAAATGATCATGATTCTGTGCTTATTTTTGTTTTTTTGTCGGTTCGTTGTGTAGGCCAATTCATAGTAATATGATGATAGGTAGGTCTGTAGGTGCAGAACAAAAAGATAGATTTACAGACATATCGCCTTTCGAGTGGTAAATGGCTAAGTAGTAGTAGAAGAAAAGAAAAATCTTACTGTAGCTGGTCTGGTTTCCAATCTAGAAGACCGGCATATTATGATGTATTTTACTATTTTATAGTAATATAAGGTTTTTCTACTGACTTACAAAAAAAAAAAAAAACCTAAGTTCATCTCGACAAAACAAAATGAAGGCAAACAATGACAGAAAAAGAATGGAATCTAATTCAAGAATAAAGGAAGGAAGATTTCCACAAACATCACATAACTATGATTAGTTCTATTTAGAATTAAAGGGTCTATTGTATGAAAAAATATTACTATTGCTATCTCATCTGCTGAAAATAAAAATGATATAAAACCTAAAATTGCAAACGAATTAGTGATTCCTGAGTCAAATATAATTGAAAAAGTAGATTGTTTTGGCAACAAAAAATACGACATAACCAATTTACAACTAAACATCGAGGATTATACATTTACGTCTCAATTCTCCTTTCAAACCTTATGGAACAATCAAGGTGACATTATTTTGGGTTCACCCTCAATGGAAACTCTAAGATCCTTCATCTTAAATATGAAGAAAAAGCTCTTAACATTTTCCTACATAAAGAAGAAAATAACACTTTAGGACATTGCGTTGAAGTCAGATTCAGACACAAGAAGACATACAAGATATCTAAAAAGTCATTTTTCAATAAATTAAAAAGGAAATACAAAATATGCAAAAGGAAGTTGAAAAAATCACCGTTGACAAAAATAAATAATTTTCTCGGCTTAAGCACCACAACGAAAAATTACTAACACAAATTCAAAAGCTTAAGAAGGACAAGAAGTAGTTAGAAAACAAGGTACAACCTATTGAGAAGGAAGCATCACAATCAATAAATGTGGAAATTCAAGTTGAAGAGAAAGGAATGAATACTGATCCAGTGAATATCACAACTCAAGAATAAGACAAGCTAGTTGAAGAAAATATACACTTAGATGTTGTATTTCAGATGATGAACATTCCAAGTGAAGGTTTTGTAATCAATTCAACAACACCAAAGTCTGTAGTAAATCAGAATATTGCCACACACATGTTAAAGGAAAGACAAATCAAAAGAAATATTTATCTACATCTAAATCATAAGATCAACCATATTAATCAGTGTGTGTATATGTATATTTCAACACAGAAACAACAAACTCATGTTCTAACGAATAATGATGTTGGCACAATTCAGACTTACGATAACAAATTATTCCAACCATCCAGTAATTTCCAAGCTCCACAAAAAATCAATTTAGGTGGTCTGATCCCTTCTCAGTGTGACAATTTTGTTTATCACTTAGAGGATCATATTGTCTTGTATCAACGAATATGACAGTTCCGAGATGAGAAGACATTCAAAATAGAAAAAATGATCAAGTATTTTCATTAGTAAGCTTTGAGGACAAAGCTTTATGAAGAGGAACACAATCTTATGAACAATATATATATATATATATATGTGTGTGTGTGTGTGTGTGAGATAATAATAATGATTAATGATTAATTAACTAGTAATTAGTTAATGAAGAGGCATATCCCTAAACACATGACCGTTGGTGAAGAGGCACATGCCTAGGGTATATAAGCAGACCCTTATCCTCATTTGTAATCATCATCTCACCAATTCTATATACATTAATCAATGTACATTACTTGTCCTATAATAGATGTCCTTGTCTTCAAAGTATTCTGATGATTCTTGTTGCGTATACGAACTTTGATCATTACATTATCATTTTCAAATCATTTTTTATCACTATATTTAAGAAAACTAATATAGTTGATTTTTTTTTAATTACAACTTTTTATCAAAATGCAACTTTCAAAGATAACTTTGAAACCCTTTAGAGGGGTTTCTATTATATATTTTTTATGGAAAGTTAGTGTGAACATTCCATCTCGTATGTCACTAGTAATTTAATTTTTTTATTTTTATTTATTATTATTATTATTAAATTTGGGTGTCTTTTTATAATATCAAAATTAAAAAATCATTACAGCATCTCAAACACTATCTTGCAGCATTATGGGAGGTGTTCTCAACTTGCCCAATGGGAAACCAATTTTTTAACCACCTATTTATGGAGCAACATGTCAAAAACCGAAAGAGATACATTTGTAGTAGCCAAACTAAAGACTCTATAAACCTATCATAACAAAAATAACCAACGAACACCATCAAACATATCAGTCTTAAGAGTTAATAGATTCAAGATCTCAAGCACTAAAACCTAGAGTTGCAGGTGATGTAGCTAAACATGGAGTGTGCCACTTGATCTTAGCCAATTGGTTGTCCATTCTCTCCATGTGAAAAGACTCACTTCATTGCTACTTTTCAGATCAACCAAGTGAGAAAATATGCCATACTAATCAGCTTGTCTTTCCATTAAAATTTTGACCCATTAAAGTTTTAATTTTGCAATACAAGAACAAGTATTGGAGGTATGGCTTACGAAGACCTCTAGTGTGTCTTGGGTCTGTAATGTGATGTATGAATTTGTCAAGTAGCTTAATGTCAGACAATGTGTGTTGATCCTTGGCGAGAATTGCCTCCAAATGTTGCATTTTGTTTCCAATATCTTCAAGGATTGTGGATTGGAAAGATTTTATTACCTCCATGGCATGTTGTTGTTCTTGGTTATGCCTGTGGGGGGCCTCAACCAGCCCTCGTGCCACACCCCCCGAGCTGCTCTACATTCATTGCCTTTGCATGGTGACTGACGAACAAAGGTAAAGCCTAAAGCTAGAGTAGTTACTATAGGTGGTCAAAATTATAAATAAATTCAGTTGAAGAGTGCTCTTGCATTTCCAGTACACATACCACTCACCATAGCATGACCTCGGCATCTTCTTATCGCCTATTGAGGCCAATGTCCATCTAGAGAGCCAAGTGGGCCAAAATATCGCAATATAATTTATGCCTTATTAGCCGACCAAATGAAATAGAAAAAACCTTGAGCCAAAACCCACATAAAGAACACCAAAATAATGAGGATAACTAGGAGAAACAAAGGCCTAAGCTAGAGGGCTACTCAAGAATTACATTGTGGCCATTAGCAAACAAGAAAACTATAAATGTTGGGACAATAACCTTCAGAGAGGCTTTGCCAGTTATCTTGGGCAAAAACAACACAAGGGGGAGCCTTCATTGAAGCACTCCACACAATACCCAAGACCAAGACTCTACTATCCAAAATTGCTCCACACACTAACCACAAAGGCTTATATCCACCTTCAAGGCTTTCACCACAGTCTACCACAGTCACCAGGCTGACAAATTTTATGCGAAAACATACTACAATAAAATTCAAGCATGTTGGAGGAGAATCCTGGATGAAAAGGAATCATCTCTCATGTCTACCACCCTCCTCATATCCACCATACACAAAACAACCTGACTCACAACCAGGAGACCAGTCTTAAGACAATTGAATTAAAAGAAATAATGTAAACATAAATTTATGAATCTGGAACTGATGGACCTGTTGAAGCCCCGAAAATCGGGTCTACAATAAGAGGGATACCCACCCGGTCCGGACCTTGGTTAGCAGTTCCTTTTCCGTTTGGTGTAGTGGGTCTGACTGGGGATAATGGGACCAGTTTCCCAATATGTATGTGTGTGTGTTTGAGATTTGATATTTCTTTTCTAAAAATTCCTAATTAAAATGCTTTTATCCTATCTCTAATCTATTCTTATGCGAACTGTATTCTAAGAAATATCTAACTCTAAACTAACCCGGGATGTAAATTTTTCCAGTTATGCGATCTAAAATTATTTCAGATAATAATTGATAATAAAAATCATTCAACTATCATAAGAAAGGAATTCAATAAAGATAAACTATTTCATATAAAAAATTAGATGAAACAGTTATGAAATACATATCGCATATTAAACTATTCATATATCAAGTACAAATAAATTGCTATCATAGTACAAAAATGCCAAATGATAACTCAAGTATTCAAACATTAACATATAAACAGCCAAACATAAATATCACTTTTAGCACAGAAACAGAAACAGTTAAGAGATAGAAATACCATTTATAGCTGGTTCTACTCATGAGCTAGAAGCAATAATGATTTATCTCTTCCTAATCCAATATCAATTAAGAGTACAAAAATGCAACATCAGTAATAGATATTAGACACATGTATCAATAAATCTCGATCCATTCATTTATCAAAGCCTCCTCTGAGGGTGCAGAAATGCATGTTCTGAGGATAAGTTCTTGACAAATTTCAGGACCCTTCTCTAAATGCATGAGAAGGGTTTAAATACTACTAGCTAAATCTAAAAATAGTTTATTACAAAAATTAAGTATTCGGTTTAAATGACCGTCCTTTTCCTAGGCAAAAATACAGTAAAACTAAAACTAAATCTAAAATCGAAAACTATTAACTAATCTATTTATGAATTTGATCTCTGAACTTGCAAGTATCCAACATTGTTTTGAGGAGAGGTGGCTGACCGACATCAGATTTCAACTGTCCTGAAAAAACAGAATCGGCGAGTGTAGGAACAATCTTCTCAGCAGAGTTAATGATGCAATTAAGAGTGCTGCATTGACTATGTGGTTTCACTATATGTGTCCAGTAAGAATCCCAATTTAATTTTGTTAATTCTTGAATTGATTTTGCTTTTTCTTCAGCCTTTTGTCTCCATTCTGTTTGCAATTGATGTGCCTGTGGAAGATATCCCGGAACAGTTTCTGAAATCAAATTAGCATTGTGCAAATTCTCATTTACACAATCAATAAGACTGCCTGCTGCTGAAATTTTCATTTACACAATCAGTAATGTTACTCGCTGCTGTAGCTGACTCCTCTACCACTTTTCTGCTTCTCTGATCTGTGCATCCCAATTATTGAAAAGTATTTCTTTATGACTGTTGTTGATAATTGGTGCCCCAACTCTTCTTCCTTCCTCTGTCTTTTGCCATGCCAAATAATTAGTAACTCTTTCATTAGTTAAATCATAATCATGTCGTAATCCTACGACATGATTAGTGATTTTATCACTTTGCTGACAAAAAGAGTTCCATTGTGAGATCTTCTGACATAGTATATCTTGTTGTTGTAGCAGTTGATTGTTTAAAGAAATAGATTATGAAATAAACTCTGGAAGTTTGGGATCATCTTTGTGCTCCTCGTGGATAATATGTATTTGTTTCTCTTTATTGGCCAAAATTTTTTGATATCCGATTTGCATCTCTTAAAGCTCTTGCTATAACTTTTCAAGTTTTATTTGTGCTTCACTGTTAGCATGGGCTTGTTGCAATTGTTGTTGCAGAACTTGTATCTGATCTTCGTTTTCGTTTAATAATAGTTTTACCTCAGATGCTTTTTCAATAGTTGCGGAGGCATAAGCTCCTGTAATCTGAGATAATTTAGTAAGATTCTCAGTCGGATCCATAGTAGGATCCTTCCATAAGACATCTAATTGTTCTGCCTCAGTAGAGATTGCATTCTCTAATTTTCTCTTTTTCCTTTGCTTCCTGACTACTGCTTTATACTGCGGGCTGTAGAATACATCCAGAGGAGGAATGTCCTCTATATTAAGTACGATTTCAAAGGAGGGAGTGATAGGTATATGCTCATTTTATGTGACATTGCCACTTATTCCCGTGCTCAAAACTTTTGTTGTCTGTACTGGGGTCTGTGTATTTTGTCCCTCGACATTAAGCAATTCATTAAAAGTTTCCCATTCTTTGTCTAATTCAATTGTGACTGACTGTTGCTGTACATTGGGAGGAAGAGGATTTATCTGTTGAGAGGTCAAAATTTTCTGTTGTGAAAGCTCTTTTGATTGAGCAGTATCCTTCATTGATTCTTCATTTTTATCCTGCTCTTCATTAGACTTATTAGAACATTCAGAAGCTTCTCTTTCAGACTTTGACTTAGACTTATCTGTACCTGAACTGTCGCTGAGACTGACACTAGGAGTTGGTTCCCTTACGGGTTCCACACGCAAAATATCCAAAGGAATAGTGGTCAATCTTCTTTCTCTGTACATTTTAAATTCTTGAAATTCTTTTGGAGATAGTTGCATCCATGCTGAATGTAAAAACTCTTTAAATGTGTTTTTCCCTAAGAACATATCATCAAAAGGATCTTCTTCTCCAGAAAATACCCTTAACTTGATTGCAGTGGTAAAATTCTTAGCAACATCATTTGGGTCAAATAGCCTTTTTGGAAATTTAAACAATTGTAAGCATGTAATGTTGGTTACTTCCTTAAATGAATGACCAACATCAAATAATGATAATACCCCGCATGCTACAGGAAATTGTGGCCAGATGGTCTTCTTTTTATCTTTTAACTCTTTGGTCAAACCACCTTCTCCACAGGTTTGATATGCAATTTCTCTGGCTAGAAGTTTGTCTGGAACATACAAAGGTAAAACATGGGGAGAAGCAAAACTCCCAAAAACCCTCACATAGGTAAAAAATTCTTCCCCAAACCATCGTGCAATGGGGAGAATGTCGACTTCTGCTTCCGGGGAAAACCTTGGAGCATCCTTATTATACAACATTCTATGCAGAGGCAACATTATGCCATGGAAAATCTTGTAAAAATGAGGAACAAACTTTGATTCCCATAGTTCTTTGTGATATACATGAATGGGCAAAGGATCATGAATTGTCCATTGCCAACCCATTAAAGGGAATTTAGAAACAAAACAGATCGAGTCCATAATATAAGTAGATAGATAAAAAGGAGGATAAATCCTCTGAGAAACAGTTCGTTTGGACCAGTAATTGAAAATAGCAGTGGCTAAATTATCAGACAATATTTTGGCCCAGTCCACAATGGTAGCGTTAACAGCAGCATTCAATAAGGGAAGCCATTCAGGCAAGACCATATTTATGTCAGGCTTTCCAAAAAGCCTGCATAACATAGCAGCAGTAAAACAATATGGAGAGGTGAGTGAGCTAGCACTGTACATACCATGTTTGTTTTTCTTCAATGGTTCATCTCTTTTGGTCCATTCCTTAGTGCATTCCTCCAAATTTGTGTTTTCCCTAGCAAATTTTTCCATAAATTGTTTGTTGTAAGTCGCTTGAGGTTCCGGAAAATGATACATAAGCCTTAAATATTCTATAGTGAACGACCCAATGAGCTCTTGACCTTGAGTTCTAAATTTCCTGTCCGTAATATCTACGCTATCCAGCACCCATTTTACCATATCTGTATACGGGAGAATTCTTGGTCTTGCTGCTATCCGGTGCAAGAATGAACAAGACAACTCTGTAAGAGACGCTTCAGAGGAATTACTTGAACCTGCAATAGCTGCGACTTCCATTACCCTGGGATTTTCTTCTTCGAGCAAATTATGCATCCCCTCCCAAGTGGTGATACCGGCATCCTTATTGCAAGCAGTATCTGCATACAGGGAAGCCATCTCTTTGTTTTCAGAACTTGGATTTTTCTCTTTCTTTCCCATAATACTCTGTGAATGCTTTGTATAGTCTTCTGCTCTTTCGCACCTGCAGTTTTACAAATTAAGTGAGAGTAATGATATGAGAAAGTTGACGGGATGGTTTTAAATGCTAAAAGCGGATGAAAAATATTATTTAAACGTGAAACGACCTTTCAATCAAAAGAAAATCTTTTTTATCAATAATTGACAATCCATTCATTAATTCAATCATTAAAGCGCATAACGGGTATTGATTTATGAAAATATTTTCTTTGGACAACGAGCTCTTAAGAATCTGCGACATTGCGATCTGCGATTTGTTATGCAATATCGCAATATCACAATATCGCAGATCGCAGTTTTCTCAAATCGAAATCATCGCAAGATCGCAATTATCACGAATCGCAATCATCACGAATCGCAGTCTCATAGCATCGCGAAATCGCAATATCACAAAACCGCAATATTGCAAAATGAAAAGTATTCGTTAAACATCTTTTCTGCGATATGCGATTTTGCGATCAATATTTTTAATGTGTAGTTTTTAGAGATCGTGCTATCGCAATATCACAAATTCGCAATTTGTGCTTTACAAAGGATATCCACTTTTTGCGATGGATGCAATATTTTTCTTCAAAGAAAGATTATATTCTGATCTATCATAAACTTAAGTTTATTTAAAGATTTTCAAAGGAATTTCCCTAAGTTATGATAGTAAGTTTTATTTGAAGAAGGAAACAAGCACTAATCAATTTTTTTGGATTTTTTGACTAAGGGTCGCCACTTATTTAGTATTATTACTAATACTAAATAAGAAAGGGGGGTTGTTGCTGGCCACAACAATTGGCGATTCACTTGGAAGAACTAGTTATCTCTGCTTTTCTTTTGAATTTTCTAAATTTTTCAAAACAGAAAATTTTCCAGAAAATCAAACTTTATTATAAAAAGATAAAGTACATTATGCTTAAATCTAAAAATGATATTTCATTTCTTCTATATTCAACTTTTGATTATTCACTTCCTCAAGTTAGTCCTTGTATTTACATCAGTCATTACTTGGTTTAAAAAGATAAAAACAAAGGCTTCTCTATAAATCAGCTTTAAATATGCTCATTTGTCGTAGGTAGAGCCACTGCTGCCAGCAAGCGTTTATAGCCTCGACAAGGTTACCTGTTACCCAGCAATGATCTTGTATCCTACTTAGAGACATATACAATTTTCAAAAAGAAATCCATATTCACACTTATTTCTTTTCTTTTTTATTCTTAAAGAACAATGTCTTGGTTTGGTAGCCAACTCATGATAGTGCCATTCACTTGATTTATAACTTTGTTGAACAAGTTGGCTCGTGATGAGACCCCTTGTCTTTTGATTGCAACAATCTTGAGTCATTGCCCTGTTATGGTATGCAGTATTGGCAAAGTCAGAAAGCTACAATATCTATGATCATGATAAGTCAGCTCATGATGAGACCTCTTACTCTTTAAGTTAAAAAGTGTATCATTGGATAATTCTTTGAAGATTGTAATTTTCTAAGCGGGGAGGATATCATTGTTTCCTTAAGATAGCTCTGGACGACAATGGTAGAGTTTTTTGGAAGGAACTTTTCTATAGAGAAACTTTGTTTTGTTATTGATACCTTTCATTGAACTGATATAAAACAATATTTCACTAAAATTTGCCTTTCATCAAAGTTTTCAAAGTTGAAACTAGTATCATTTCTAGACTAAAGTTTTTAACTGTATCTTTAAATAACAATGATCAACATTCTGAAAAGAATTATATTTATAAAAATGAAGAAACAAAATCTAAAAAGAGAATTTATATCTTCTTTGTGAATTCCAAATGTAACCATTAACAACTCGTTTTATTTTGACAATAAAGAAAACTAATATACAAAATAGAAGAATGATCTCCTATGGAAAATATTTTTTGAGAATTTGTCCATTAACAGGTAAAGACTCTCTTTTGCCTGTTAAATCCTGTAACATAAAAGTAGATGGACCTATGATTTCTGCAATTTGAAAAGGACCAAGCCACATTCGTTGAAATTTTGTATGTTTTCCTTTTTCCTCATGAGTCTTGTCCCATTTTAAAACAAGATCTCCAACTTGAAAGTCTTTTCTGGTTATCATGTTTGAATCAAAGGAAGCTTTTACTAATGCTTGATGATGAGCATGAGTTATTTTGGCTTTTTCTCATTGTTCTTCTAACTTAATTATTTCCATCTGTCTTAGTTGCAAGGAAGAAGTTGGTGCTTCATCTATATATTGAACTAAGGCCAAAGAAGGAATTGCTAAATGAGTTGGAAGAACTACTTCTTTCCCATAAACTAAATTAAAGGGAGAAGTGCCAATAGAAGCCTTCTATGTTATTCGATCTGCCCATAAAGCATATATTAAAGACTTATGCCAATTTTTATGATTTTGATCAATGGTTTGCTTAATGATTCTGATTAAGTTTTTATTTGTGGATTCAGCTAACCCATTTCCCTGTGGATAATAGTTGGCAGAGTATTTAAGTTTAAAACCTCTCTTGAGTGAAAATTCAGTCATAGCATTACCAGAAAAATATGATGCATTGTCAAACACTAAAGCAGAAGGTAAACCAAACCTGGTGATTATGAACTGATCTATGAATTCAATGATGTGCTTAGCATTAGCAACCTTGAGAGGGACTGCTTCTACCCATTTCGTAAAATAATCAGTTGCGGTAATAATATACTTATGTTTCTTAGAAGAGTGAGGAACGATCTCACCTATTATGTCCAATCTCTATTGATCAAAAGGCTGTTCAATGTTTACTGGTTGTAATGGAAATGATGGTTTCTTTTGTCTTCCAGCTGCGGTTTGAAAAATTTGACATTTTCTTACATAGCTATGTGAATCTTTGAATAAAGTGTGCCAGTAATAGCCTGCACGAAGAATTTTATGTGCAGTAGCATATCCAGGATAATGTCCACCTGCTGTTCCATCATGAAGTTCCTGCAAGAATTTTTCAGCTTCAGATTTCTCCAAACATCTAAGAAGAACATAATCGTAATTCATTTTAAAAAGAAAATCGTTTACAAGCTGATATTGTTTAGCCTTCAAACTTAAAGCTCTTTTCTTGGTGTGATCAAGATTTGGAGGAGCATATCCATTCTTTAGATAAAAAATGATATCAGCATATAATGATTCAACATCGTTTAGGCTTACCTCATATGTTTGTATCTCTTCAGATGATTTCTCAGAAATCTGTGATGCTCCAGCTAGTATTTTGCAAAAGCCTTGACCTCTAACAATATTTGCTGGTTTGATCTCAACATCATATTCTTGTAAGGCAGTAATCCAATTAGCTCTTTTCTCACCCACATCTTTTTGGACTAAAAGATTTCTTACTGCTGGAAACGGTACAATGATTTTTGTATGGGTTTTAAGTAAAAAGGGTCTGAAATATTTAATTGCTTTGAAAACAGCGTAAGCTTGTTTCTCCACATCTGAGTAATTCAACTCAGCTCCCTGTAAATTTGAACTGAAGAAAGCAATTGGGGCTTCTGCTTTGTCTTGATTTGCTTGAGTGAGAATCACAGTGTAAGATTTATCAGAGGCAAATGTATACAAAATAAAAGGATCGGAAAAATTTGGAGTTGCTGAAGATGGAGCATTAATGATTGCTTGTTTGATTAGATTGAATGCCTCATATTCATTTTGGCCCCATTTGAAGTTTGAATTCTTTTTAATCATTGCTTGTAAAGGAGATACAATTCTTGAAAAATATGGTACAAATCTCTTTACAAAATTAATTTGGCCGAGGAAAGATTGCATAGCTTTCTTGTTGTGAGGTAAGGATATTTCAGAAATCTCCTTGATTCTATCAGGATCAATATGAATTCCAGATTTTGACACTATGAATCCAAGAATTTTTCCTTCACTTAATGCAAAAAAGGATTTTTTTGGGTTAAGTGAAATTCCATACCTTTGACAACGTTGGAATATCTGCTTCAAATCTCTAAGATGATTGCTTCGTTTTTTGGAATATACAATTATATCATCCAAATAAATTACCACTGATTTGTTAACTAATCCCTTGAAAGCGATGTCCATGGCTCTTTGAAATGTAGCACCAGCGTTGATCAGACCAAAAGGCATCTTTTGATATGCATAAGTGCCCCATTTGGTTCTAAATGTAGTTTTCAATTGATCATCTGGATGAACTAACACTTGGTTGTAGCCAGAGAAACCATCGAAGAAAGACATTAATTCTGATCCTGCAACTGCCTGTAATATTTGCTCCATGGGAGGCAAAGGAAAATTATCTTTTTGGCAGGCTTTATTAAGATTTCGAAAGTCAATGCAAATTATAATATCTCCGTTTTTCTTTCTAACATGAACCATATTGGAAACCCATTTAGAATGTCGAACAGGAAAAATAATTTTGGATTTCAATAACTTATTGAGTTCAGATTTGATTTGATTTTCTAGATTGGGATGGATTTTTCTAAGCTTTTGTTGTACAGGTTTCTCATCATTCATCATTGGGATAGTATGTTGGATGATAGAAGTGTCATAAGTTTTGAGTTCATCGTAGTTCCAAGCAAAGACACTTTTATATTGTTTCAAAAGATGCACATATGCTGATTTTTCTTCGGGAGTTAGACCAAGGCCTAGGTTGATATTCTGTGGTTTGGTATCAGTTCCTAGATTTACTAATTCATAATTCAAAGTTGAACTTTGTAATTTTGAATTGGTAGATCTTTTAAATCGGTCTTTCAAATCGTAGAGGTCTTCTAACTTGACTATTGACTTTGGAATAGCATTATTAGTGCTATCATGTTGTAATTGTTTGTCATGTTGGTCTTCATCGATTATCTGATTGGTATAAGATCCTTCAGATGTGAGGAAACTTACAATATCAGGATCATCGTTGAAAATTCTCCAATTGGTAACGTTATCAGGAATCGAAGGTCTAAAGATTAATTCAATTGAAAATCGATCAGGACTAAAGTCTTTTGCAGGGATGAGCTTAGAGGCTACATTGGCTAAGAGGTCTGCACTAGCATTTTGGATTCTAGGAATTGGTGAAATATTGAATGCTATAAAATGTTCAGTCAGATCTTGAACTAAAGATTGATAATGCTTTAAATGACCTGATAAAAAATGTATAGTATTGCGTACCTGTTTGATTACAATTTCTGAATCTCCGAAAACTTGCAGATATTTGATATCCAATCCGATTGCTTTATATAACCCTTGGATTAAAGCCTCGTATTCTGTAGTATTATTAGTGCATTCAAACTCAAGTCTACAAGTTAACATAATCTTGTTTCCCTCTGGACTAACCAACACGCATCCTACTCCTGCTCCTTCATTAGACTTAGAACCATCAAAAAATAATTTCCAAAATAAAGATTTATTTACAGGAGTATCTACAAAATTAATACATTTAGAATTATCTGTTTGAGAAAATTTTTCTATTTGAGATAAAACAGAATGTTCTAAATAAGGTGAAGTATGAGCATTGAAATTTCCTAAGAAAGAATCAACTGAATAATTGCCAATGATATTACTGCTGTATGCAATTGGTTCATTCTCTCCTTCCAATTCTGTTACTATGTATTTCTGATGCTTTTCTCGTTCAACCTTTATCTGATTTGGTTTGCCATTGTAAGGCAGCCACATGTGCGACCAATCGGTTGCAAAGTATCCATGAAGTTTTTCTGACCAATCTCTGCTAAGAATTAAGCCATAAAATTCTGGAATATCTGCAACTAAAATATCAATGACTTGACATACCTTAGGATTTGATGACAGCCTTATGGTAACCTGATTTAATTCGCCAATCACTTCGACTTGTGATCGATCTAACTGTACTATGCGCACAACAGATTTTTGTGGTTGAACGTTCAATTTTGCACATACTGATTTTGGTAGAATATTAGATGAAGCTCCAGAATCCACTAAATAGTTATGCAAATTTTGATTAAAAATTTCATAAGTAAGAAGAAATGGAGGAGTATGAGATCTGGACCTTCCTCTAATTAAAGCGATATTTTCAAGATCAACTTTACTAATCGAATTAGTTGGAGGTCTTCCCATGTCATTGGAAGCTTGAGAAATTACAAGATCGGGCAAAGGTTTTTCTGGTACAGCATGTAATTCTTTCAAAAGTACCTTTTGCTGGTGTTTTAACTTGCTCAATTCATAAAAAGTGATGTTTGCCCTAGTCTTCTTCATATCTTCTATAATGTTATATTCCATTTCATCCGGAACAATCAGTTTTCTTGATGGAATTGATGAATCTGTTTGGACAGGGCTAGTTTGAATTGCTTTGGATGTCGTTTTCTTGGGTGCAACTTTATCCTTAGTCAATGAGCTTGCGCTCTTTGGCTTAGGAGTAGTTTGAGGAGGATCAAGTTGATTTCTACTTCTAGTGCTAACCGGGGATGCTTCTTGATCTTCCTCATCTGGGAGGATGAAATCCCACATGCCTTGTACTTCTACCACCTCTTCTTCATCAGTAGTTTCTTCAGTAACAGTCTCTTCTTCTTCTTCTTCTGATTCAGCATTTGTAATAGCATTTGGTGGCTTTTGATCAGTTGAAGGATTTCTTCTAAAAGGCTTGAAAGATTTTTTAGAAGATGTTTCTGCCACTTGTTTCTTGATATCAACCATTTCATTGGACATGGTTTTCAAAAAATTTTGCAATCCTTCTAAATCAAATGGATCTTTTGGTTGTTTTTTCTTGGGATCTTCCTTAAAAGTGACCTTTTTGGATTTCCGTTCTTCTATTGCATTTTTCTTTTCTAAAGCAATGATCCATTTTTCTACTGCTATTGCTTCTTTCATATTATCTGCTAAAGTTGTTTTTTTTTCCCTATCAACAAAGATTGCTATGTTTGATGGCAAAGCAGAAATGTACCATTCACTTCGCAGTTCTTCGCTAGGCTTGGAGGTAGTAGGAATTTTGTTTAACAATTTATTGAAACGTGAATTGAAATCCTTGACAAGTTCTTTTGAATCAGCTCTAAGATTAGACAAATCATTGATCAGTGTTGCTGTAGACCTGTCATCACCAAATTTAGTCAAAAATTGATCTTGAAAGATATCCCAACTAGTAATAGATCCAGATGGTAATGAGAAATACCATGATCCAGCTGCTCCTTGTAGGGTATAAGGAAAAAGTTGGACAACAACATCTTCATTAACAACTCCATTGAGATTTATGGATAACATAAAGTTGTTTATATGTTCTTCTGCTAGCATGCCTGCTTCAGGATTAAACTTAGGCATCCATTTTTCAGAATGGGCCGGTATTTGACTCAAGGGTGCAGGCATTAAGACTGCGCCTGGATTATTCCACGGCATTTGGGCTATCACTGAACTACTAATAGATGAAAGTGTAGAAGATGATATTTGTGACTGAGAGGATGAAGATATTATGATTTGAGAAGGAGATGTGGAAGATTGAGTGGACTGATGGACAGTAGTCTGGAGTGGAGGAGTGGGTGGTTGACTTCGCGATGAAGAGTTTGAGATGGATGATGATGATGAAAGAGTCTCACTATCAGACCCTTTAGGTGATTTCCTAGCTCTTTTTCTTGTAGGTAGAGGTAACTCAGTTGGCTGAATGCCAAGCTTTTCACTCTGTAATCTAGTGAGAGGATGAGCAGGATTATATTGCGAAGTCACACTGCCTTGAGATTTATCAGACCTTTGAGGTGATATTGAAAATCGCTGAAATTTATGAATCAAAGATTCGACTTCCGGAGGTTCAATAGCAGATTCTTCTGAAAATTCAAGGTTTGTGGCAGTGTCTGTTCTTCTTTCGACTTCTGGTTCTAGATTTAAAATTTCTGAGTATGATGGAGAACTCCAGGAAGATGGTGAGGGTTATTTACTCTCAGAATGGTATTTAGATTCAGATTCACTTGCCATTCATAGTTGGAGGCCTTCCTTCTAGCGCCAAATATGTTGAAGCCCCGAAAATCAAGTCTACAACAAGGGGGATACCCACCCAGTCCGGACCTTGGTTAGCAGCTCCTTTTCCGTTTGGTGTAGTGGGTCCGACTGGGGATAATGGGACCAGTTTCCCAATATGTGTGTGTGTGTTTGAGATTTGATATTTCTTTTCTAAAATTCCTAAGTAAAATGCTTTTAATCTATTTCTAATCTATTCATATGCAAACTGTATTCTAAGAAATATCTAACTCTAAACTAACCCGGGATGTAAATATTTCTATTTATGCGATCTAAAACGATTTCAGATAACAATTGATAATAAAGATCATTCAATTATCATGAGAAAAGAATTCAATAAAGATAAACCATTTCACATAAAAAGTTAGATGAAACAGTTGTGAGAAACATATTGCATAATAAGCTATTCATACATTAAGCACAAATAAATAGCTATCACCGTACAAAAATGCCAATGATAACTCAAGTATTCAAACATTAACATATAAACAACTTGAACATAAATATCACTTTTAACACAGAAACAGAAACAGTTAAGAGATAAAAGTACCATTTATAACTGGTTCTACTCATGAACTAGAAGCAATAATGATTTATCTCTTCCTAATCCAACATCCATTAAGAGTACAGAAATGCAACATCAGTAACAGATATTAGACACAGATATCAATAAATCTCATTCCATTCATTCATCAAAACCTCCTCTGAGGGTGCAGAAGTGCATGTTCTGAGGATAAGTTTTTGACAAATTTCAGGACCCTTCTCTAAATGCATGAGAAGGGTTTAAATACTAATAACTAAAATCTAAAAATATTTTATTACAAAAATTTAGGATTCGGTTTAAATGACCGTCCTTTTCCTAGGCAAAAATATAGTAAAACTAAAACTAAATCTAAAAATAAAGACTATCAACTATCTACTTATGAATTTGATCTTTGATCTTGCAAGCATCCAACATTGTTTTGAGAAGAGGTGGTTGGCCGACTTCAGATTTCAACTGCCCTGAAAAAACAGAATCGACAAGTGTAGGTGCAATCTTCTCAGCAGAATTAATAATGCAATTAAGCACACTGCATTGAATGTGTGGTTTCACTAGATATGTCCAGTAAGAATCCCAGTTTAATCTTGTCAATCCTTGAATTGATTTTGCTTTTTCATCGGCTTTTTGTTTCCATTCTGTTTGCAATTGCTGGGCTTGTGGAAGGTAACCTGAAATAGTTTCTGAAATCAAATTAACTTTGTGTAAATTTTCATTTACACAATCAGTAATGTTACTGCCATCGTAGTTGACTCGTTTCGTTTCTAACTTGCATCCCAATTATTGAAAGTATTTTTTTATGACTGCCATTGATAATCGGGTGCCCCAACTCTTCTTCCTTCCTCTATCTTTTGCCATGCCAAATACCTTAACTTTTTCATTAGTTAAATCATAATCATGTCATAATTTACATTAGTGATTTTATCACTTTGTCAATATTAAAAAGAGTTCCATTGTGAGATCTTCTCGATAGAAGATATCTTTGTTGTTGTAGCATGATTGTTTAAAGAAATAGATTCTCAAATAAACTCGAATTTTGGGATCATCTTTGTGCTCCTCTTGGTGTTTCGGGGAATATCACCCTAGAGGTTCGTTGGGTTACAACCTCCACAGAGTAGGGGCATGCTACTTAAGAAGGACTCACACAACCATGCATGTTCAGAAAAACTAAATAGAGTAGAATGAGAAAGTTACCCGTAGGTCCTATGGTTGAAGCAGATCCCGCGGGGTCCAAACCCCCAGCAACCGTCCTTCCTTCTTAACTTGAAAGACAAGAAGAAACAAGCACGAAGAACTGGTTGTACAGCATATATCTACTCTAAATGTTAGTGAGATTCATATAAAACATTAAATAAATCATAATGAATGCTTAAATAAAAATTTTCACATACATATAAGCATACACTAACACGTATATTTCAGGAACAGCATGGTACTTCTGTATTATAAATAGCATGTACAAAAGTAACGAGTGGAGAGATCACCTGAATCCTTCCATGATCTTCGAGCAGACCGTCGTCCGGATCCGTCCCGCCCTTGCCTCGCTAAGACTCCTTCCAAACTGGTGCATACGAGATGACATATAGGGAGATGAGCATCTCAAGGAAACAAGGGTTTCCTGTAATGAACTGGGAAAGTGCAGGAGGCACGGGGAATCAGACTTGGATAGGGAATACCAACAAAGTATAATATCAATAATTCTCTCTCTCCCTTAGGCCATGCACATGAGGGGCTTTTATACTCCCTCAAAGTAGTTTCAACAGTTGGAAATAGTTGGCCACGTGCTGGGGTGGTTGAACTACCCGAGTAACCATCAACCCAGCCCGAAAATAGGGAATTTTTATATATATTTTTCATAATTTTAATGGCATATGCGGAAAAGTGCATGTGGACTCGCGTATACACGTGGAAAAAACTGGGCATAACCGCGTATGGGGATTTTTACACTGTTTTTAAGTGAATTTGTCCAAGTCTGTAGGAATGGGTGCCCAAAGCCATAAAAGCAATCATGAATCATATGAAGGTGAGAAATGATGCTATAATAGATGCCCCCTAATATATGAGGTCAAAAGGGGTACATGATGGCCGAAATGTATTATGCACATAGAAAGAACTTCGCAAGGACAAGAGAGGACTTCACCAGATTTTAGCCTGCCAAAAACCAATGAAAGAAAATAGAGAGTCAACTCATGCTGAGGCGGGCATACCCATGCTCAGTCAAAAATACATCATATAGAAAGTACTGAATAGATCCAATATGTATACAAGTATAGCTGAACTGAAAGTACACAATGAATCATCTGAGCATGGCCCGGAAGTGTAAGTCTGAATCAATGTCCAAGTATCACATATAGAAAGCTGATCAAGGATGGTGCAACTGGATGTCTGATCATATAAGTAATTGAATCTCCAAGTACCGAA